>VWYP01033624.1:69272-94656 GCA_013400435.1 Pycnonotus jocosus
GCCTCTGTCTCTTTCTTGCGTCTGCCCTGAAGCATCCAGGAGGGCAAAAAGACTCTGACCACCTGAATGTCGGAAATCATAATCCGACACAGACTGTCTGGTGATTGTTTGACACAGCGTGGTATGGGCCAAAACACAGTCATACACAACTGAAACAGGTTAGAAGCAAATCAGTCAGATTTAACACTTCAGAAATGTTCCTTGCATGTGCACACTGTATATTATGGCTTGTTTCTCTGACATCAGCCAGAGAAATATTATGGAAAATATGGAAAAATGTTCTAGATGTTACTGCATCCATAAGTAACTGCAGAAAATACTGGCGGTGACCAACAGCTCTTGTAACACCTGAGCAATACCCCTTTCTATTGATAAATTATTGAACCCAACATGAAACTGGACGGGGAGAAGGAATAAATTCCACAACAGGGTAATAGTTTTGTGTATATAGCACAGCATTAATATGAAAATAATTGATCATGAAGGAAATTTCCATTGTGATTCCTTATATGATTCTCTTGAAAATGTAATGAAACCAGATTCCTCAAAATGGGGAATATCTCCTCTGGAACTGCCTTGTTGTATATCTGGAGATGAGAGCTGGTATTGCCAGTTTCTAAATGTTTCTTCCACCCATTGTCACTCTGCAACAGTTTTCTTGTAGTAAATGAGGAGTGACCTCGGTACAATTCACCATAAATGTGAACTCCCCTTCAGCTGGCTCTTCTCTCGCATTTCTGGTAAGGTACTTTGCCATTAGTTATTTGTTCTTTTCAGAGGCTGAGTGCAGTAGGAAGCAATTCATCAGCATGCTGAAGGTCAGTTTAGACTCCTGTAATTTAATTTCTTCATATGCCTCTTCTCTCTGTATCTGGTCTGTGGTAAATAAGACAGCTTACTCCCATACATCAGTTTGACCATAGCTGAGCAGATGAAGACTGTTGCAGCAGCTACTTTGTGTTCATCTTGTCAGAATGAGCCACAGACGAAAATTAAATTTGGGTTGACAATTCCACAGTGCAGATGGCCACCTGACCCAGCAGTACTGTGTTATTGCTCTCTTAAAGGAGTAATTCTTCTCAGGTACTGGTCAGCTTTGAAACCTGAGGAAAACCACAGGGGCATGGCTGGCATTCCAAACTGCAAACAGATCACAGAGGGAGAGATGACAGCACTGAAGTTTAAATGCACTGACTTTTAAAGACTAATACAGATTAAGTCTAAGAGTAACAAGGTCAAAAATCTCAGTTGCATGCTCTTGCTAATTTATCAATATAATTTAGCATGCAATAATGAGACTGAACTCTCTCAACCCTACCACTGAGCCATGCAAACATTAACTTGTTAGTGCTAGTTATTTTCTTTCTCTGCCAATAACTTCCGCTTTGTGAATGTTAACTGCTGTTTTATTGTTATGAATTGATACTTTGTGTAATTTTGTTATTTAATATATTGTGATAATTAAGCTAAAAGCAGTATGACTATTAGTTTTTTGATGCTGCTTCTTGGGTTTAATATTGTGTGGCCCAAAGTAGCTGTTTTCCAGCTTTCTTACAAGGCCTAGTAAAAGATATTCCCTCTCCTTACAAGCCTTTCTTCTAGCACAGAAGAATCCTTTACATTTGAAGGGACTTATTAAAATCTTCTGGTCCAAGAGCTCTGCTGGAGCAGCGTGCCCAGGACCCTCTCCAGTCAGCTTTTGAGTCCACAGAGGGAAACTTCACAGCCTCTCTGTGCCAATGTTTTCCTACCATCACTGTAAAAGAACCTCTGCTTGCTTGTGTTCAAATGGAGTGTAATGCTTTTTGCATGTTTTCTTTTTTGTTTGTCTGTCTCATCTCTTCTTCTGTCAATTGGCACTATTGGGAGAGCCTGGCTCCCTCTTCATCACTCCCTCCCACCAAGTATTTATGTACTTGAATAGGTTCCTACCCAAGCCTTTTCTTTCCCAGAGTGAATTTTAGATATATAGACAAAGAAGTAATTAAGAAGGTCTAAAAGTGAAATAAAATACACTTTTCCCAACTGAAATTCAAATTTATCTGGAGGAATTTGTATAATAATAAGTAGGATTTTTTTAATATAACTTGCTGTATTTTTGTCCTTTTTTTTTTTTCCTTTGTTTCTTTTCTTTCTAAGACTTCCTTACCCTTTTTTTTAAATTTTTTTATTTTTTTTATTTTAATTATGGCTATTTATTGCATGTGTCATGTCAATGTTACATTGTATCTCCAAAAAGAGGAACTATATTCTTGGAGTTTTTTTGTTTGGTTTGTTGAAGTTTTTTTTTTTTTAAGTGCTTTCTTTGCTCCCTATAGAAAATACCCACATCCTATGAGTTTTATGAACATCACCTTTTAGAAGGAAGACCTGATGTTTTTCCTGTACATGTTCAATAATGTGGCTACTGTTAGGAATAGCCCTGGTAAGTATAAATAAAAGATTATTTGTGGTAGTTTTATTTCTAAATGCTAATAGCATGGCATCAGCTCATAAATCGTTAGTGATGAGCTCCTAATTATGTGCCAGCATCACAGTGGGATCCAACCTAATACCAGAAATTTACATATTCATGAATACACCCATATTTGTGCATGGAAAAATGCAGAATACAGCAGAAATCAAATAGTCTTAGTTTTCTCCAAACCGTTATTTGGGTGAATTGCCTTCTCTCCTAACATGCTTCTGCCAGCTATTTACCAATGATGTATATTCAAATTTCAAAAAGTTTTCTTTGGAATTCAGTTTTAGACTGTACATAGATTCAACTTGTCCAAAGGAATGTGTGTAGTCTGCAATGTTACAGGTAATGAATACCTCCTATAATTAGTGTTCACTCCATTTCTACCTGCTGACATGAATTTTGAGTTTAAAATATGGCTGGCATATGTTTAGTCTAGAACTAATGAGCTATTATCTAAATTTTCTGTGATGTAAGATGGAATTAATGTTTTTTCAAAAAAACTACTCTTTCTTTAGTGGATATTTACAGTTGTCTGGAAAGGGAAAAGTTTGTTTTGGATAGTGTAGATACTTCACCAGATCAGCTATAAGGGATGACTTGTACCTGCAAGTGGAGAGAAGAAGATGGGCTTTATTTGTTGTATTTTTACAGAACCTCACCTTACAGGACCTAGAAAACATCAGCTTTATTGATGTGAAAACAGTCAGTCTTTCCCAGCCCTGAAAAAAAGTAGTGTGAGAGTTTCTTTTCAGGCATAATCATATTCTCCAGAATAAAACTTAAGGGAAACATTAAAACAAACATTTTAAAATGTTTACTGCAGGTTCTCAGCCCCATAAAGTTGGAAAGTCTTTTCTTTTGTGCAGTCTTTTCTTTTTTCTTTTCTCTGAGAGCAATGCTGTCTTGTTTACCCTGCTCAGTCTTTGGATCTAACGTGGCAGCTCACCTGCAGATCTCTTTCAAATGAGTCACTTCCTATGTCTGAAGTAATTTTCACCTTTTTCACTGAAAACTTTAATTGGAAAAGATGTGCTGACACCTGAGGCCCTGTCTCCTAAAGGGCTTTCTCTGTACAGGCTGCAGTCTCTGCTTGGGACTTGTTGGCTCTGCAGCAATTCACACACCAGTCATAGTAATTTTTAATTGAATATGTCTATGACCAGTTATGTGTATTATGTATTATGTGTAACCTGCACAGTATGTAATGATAGTAAGAAAATCAGTATGTCTAGCAACGAGCAATCTCTGTTTTATAGAGTAATATCTTTTAAAAATGACTTGCCAAGGAATTCAGAATGCCTATTTTCTTCCCACCTGCTCCCCATCCAGCCCCACAAACTCTATACCTGTATCCCTCTCATACATATCTGGGTGGCATAGACCCCTTGCTCCCCCACTGGCCAGGTGCTGTTGGTCAGAGGCTGGAGAAGCTCCTCCTGATGGCACATTTTTCCATGTCAGCTGAATCCCTTCCTTGTTATTCAACAGACTCTCTAACACTAGGCTCAATACCAGGCCATGTGACGGGTCTGCCGAGGCATGAAATGAAAGTTCAATATCTAAGGGAAATTGCACAAGGAATTTGTTGAGTCACGCTTACCCAAAGTATGGCAGGCTGAAAATTGCCAAGTTGTTCTGCAACGGTGGTTTGCATGTCCAAAAATCTGTCTTTGACAGAGAGAAGTGTTGGGTGCTTTCATATCATGTGCTATAAATTCAGTAGTTACATGGTAAGGAATAAAAAAAATCTGATTAAATAAAAAGTCTTTTCAGCTCTTAATTTTGAAATATGCTTCTTTGCTTTCATATTCCTTGGACTACCACAGCAGTCTGATTCTCCTTTTCCTGTTGTCTATTCTAGTTTATGCTTGACATTGCAGGCAGAGCCCTGCTCATCCTCTCAGCTAAGTATTTTTCCTGCATGCAGGGTCCACAGTGGTGTGTCACTGAGATTGTGCCTGTCCTGTGGTCCTGGACAGCTCTGGTTCTGTCTGGAGACGGCTGGAACATGGTCCGAAAACAGCAATGTTCCAACACTCACTAGTGCATCATGATGTTCACCAGAACAAAACAAGAAAAAATTATCTGGTAAGGAAATGTGAGTTGTTTTTCATTATCCATGGCCTTAGAATGTTCTCATTTTCTAAGAGAGAAAACTCAAATCTACCTTTCATTATTTTTGTGATAAAATAAATAAAAATTATTAGATTAATTATCACTACATGATCCTATTGTATAGAAATGATACTGTTGCAAAAATTAATATATTGAAACCATACAGTTCCATAAATTAAGAAATTTTAAAATATTTTTAAAGTCACCTTTAGTTTTATTAAATTAAAACGTTTGACAGAGGGCAGCTAATGTGGTAATATGCCCTCTAGATTACATAACCAAGTAGCCTTTTAGTGCAAGTGCAAACAATCTATTTTCTTGTTTACATGATGCTGCCAGTGGAGAACAGCAGATGTTGAACTAAAACCATGTGAGGCAGCACTGGAATACTCCAGGCTTACCTAAGGTTTTGCCCTGCTGATGCTCATTTTTGCTTATATAACTTAGAATACTTTTTATAAACTACTTCTAGGAAACCAACTTTTATTGGAGCAGTTTCTTCCATGTGGAAACAATGTGTAACTTTAATATCTAGAAAACCTATTTTGCAAATAACTAATAAATTTTTTTAAGAGTTCAGATTAAAACAAAAACAAACACAAAAACAACAACAACAAAAAAGCCCAACAACATTCCTATTCTTCCAGCTTATCCAAATATAGCTTTCTCATGCCTTCTTCTATCCCAGTGATATGCCTGTGGTTTTTAATCCTCCATTCTGCTGTGTATATCTCTGGTTTTCTTACACACCAGGGAAGTCTTTTAATGTACAGAAATCTCAAGAAATGGGATGTGGCAGCTCAATACTGCAAGGTCATTTAAAGTGTTTTCTCAGCTGACTTCCTATTTTCCTAGCTCGTGACAGGGGAAATTACTTTGCAGGATAACCTTCCTTCTTGGAGCAGAAAGATTAAGAATCTTGTCATATGTCAAACTGGGATTTTTTTTTACATAACCAGAAGTGCTTGAAGTTGAATAGTGCTCACAAAGAACAAGATACCTCAAACTAGGTTAAGAAAGGAGATACAATTGCAAAGCATATTTTTAAGCAATGAAGTTTCCAAGATTTCTGTAAGAGAACTTGGAAGTTGCTGGTTTCAGATGCCTGACTTCAGAGCAATGCTTGTTCTCCCATTGTTTTGATCTGGTTTTTGTTTGGGTTTTTTTTTGTTGTTTGTTTGTTTGTTTGTTGGGGTTTTTTTTTGTTTTTTGTTTTGTTTTGTTTTTCTGGGCCCTCAATTATTTTAAACACACTGGGTAAAATTTACTCTTGGCAAAATGCACCTCTCCCAGTGGAGTTCAGGCAACTGACAAGAAAAATTCTTATATGAAAATTTCTCTAATTTCTTTAATTATTTTAAGTTTTGTAATTTTTAAATATACATTTTCTAGAATTATGAGCTAGTAATATTCTCTTACTTTCTTAGGTCATGTCTACAATTTTCTCATGCAAAAGTTTGTTTAGTTTTTTTTGCCTGCAGGAACATGGTTCTGCTCTGGTCACAAATCAGCAAATTGTACAGCATCTGTGGAGGTACTTACTGTCACATGAGATCTCAGAATTTATAATCCTTTTAGAACTAATGGGAGATTTATTTGAATGACTCCACCAAGGTATCTTGATTTGATTTTGGTGGTCCTCCTCTAAATTAATAATTCCTTCTCTAGATTCATAATGGTCTGCATCATTTTAGAAGCAAGCACAATACTTAGTTTATGACCCTCTTCCAACATTCAGCTCAATTTTTCCATCACTTTGCTATTCTTTTACACTATAAGATGTACCCAAAATCTCTTCTGTATACATTGTTTTCCACTAGTAAGATAGACAATAAGTAGTTCATAAAAAATCTTGACCCACCCAGAATTTCATGGCAAAGATCCCACATATTACAGTGAGATCAAGGTTCCACTGAAGATATATGTAAAATATGCCTTTTCTCAGATAACTGTAAATATGAAAGTATCTTTGGCTGTATAAAAAATGGATATTTTCCTTACCACATTATTTACCTTTATTGCGATGTTTGTACTATTCCTGACACTTCATGTAGGAAATTCCTCAAACACTCCATAAATTTAAGGAATGATTCTGGTAAATGTCCAGTTGTTGTTGGCTCCCAATGTAAATGAAACATAGTACATATAGTACTATACAGTGCTGTCTCAAAAAGTAAATCTTTCTATTTTTGCCTTGGACATCTCTTGATTCTGAAAACTCCTTGAAGTCAAGGTATCACAGCTAGAGCATAATTTCAGACAATTTTTTCTAGGTCAGTGGCAAAAACAGTCTTTCTTGAGTTTTAAGGAAGCTTTTAGTAAAATTTAATGCACTTGGTTGAGATTTAAATGAAACATAAAGGAGTTAAGGAACATGCTAAAGAGCTGGAGGGAATGACTGAATATTGCCATAGGTATAAGAAGAAAAAACAAGAAATATTTTATGTGGAAATGGAGGAGAGTTGAGAAACTTGGGAGGAATCTGATCTAGAAAAAGTTGTTACATTTATATGGAAAAAATGTGATGCAATTAATATGCAGTTTTTCCCACTAACTACGCTATGAAGGAGCCACTATGGCCCCTGAACTATTCCTTGCTCAGGTCAGACAGCATCCTTGCAAACAATTTCTAGCCACCTTTTAGAAGTTAGTGTTGGGCAAGACTTTCAGAAAATTCAAGTGTTACTGGCCTATTTGGGGGGATAATATTGTGCATAGGGCTGGATATGATTGATATGGAGGCTGGAGTAATTGCTGCAGTGCAGACACAGACTAAGTCATAGAGTCATAGAATCACATAATCATTTCAGTAAAGAATTTTTTCTCTATATCCAATCTAATCCTCCCCCCTGTGCAACTTGAGGACATTTCTTCCTGTCCTGTCACTTGTTACCTGGGAGGATAGGCTGACTCCCACTGGACTACAACCTCCTTTCAGGCATTTTTAGAGGGAGGTAAAGACCTTCTGAGCCTCATTTTCCCCAGGAAAAATGCCCCCAACTTCCACAGCCACTATTCATACAGCTTGTGCTCCAGACCTTTCATTGCTCTTCTCTGGGCACCTTGCAGCATCTCAATAGTTTTACTAGCCACAATTAAATTATGAGAAAAAATATATCCTTACAGTGCTTTTTCTAACACATTATATCTCTGCTCTCAACAGTCAACATAAAGTTTCTGATTACTCTTCAGCTTACTTGTTATGTGAACCTTCTCTACATCCACATTGTGATTTCCAGAGTGGATGTCTGCCTCTGAAAATATAAAGTCTCCGCCTCAGTGTAATCCCTAGTTCTTTGCTTTTTAGCACTGGCAGAGAAGAAGCAAAGTTGAATGGAGCACTGTGTTTCTGAGGTACCCAAATGACGTTTCTCAAATGACTTTGCTGTACATGGACTTGAACAACCTGTGTGCAAGGTATTCCTCTGATTGAGGAGCAGACATAAAGAAGGGCCAGAGGGGACATGGAATAATGAAATTACAACAGTGGTACCATTTGTTTTTTGGTTTTGTTTTTTTGTGAGTTCCTGAACACCTACCACTACCAGAAAATTACAGCTAATGTGGGAAATTCACACTGCATAGCAGGACAACAGGCTGCTGTTTAGTTTGATAGATGGAGCTGTGAAGATTACACTTCTATTTATCAGTTTCCCTGCCTGTAAACATAAAATATTTTTGGTTTAGAAGAATAGTTTTCTTGGCTAGAAGTGAAAGGTCATGTGTCTTGCCTTTATTGTGTATAATAGCAGTGTGGGGACACAGAGTTTAATGTGGATTAGCTCATGACAGCTGGCATTGCTAATAGCCCATCCGTTGTCCTGTAGTGGTTTACTGAAGTTCTAATTGTTTGTAGCTGAGATGCTCATTCATTATACCTCTGCAACTGATGGGGATTACATTCTCTGTCACATGCATTTATCTCCTCTGATTACATATAATGCTGTCTTTTTCCATGCATTCAAAAGCACTCAAAATTTAGACATGATTTTCAGGGGCATAGTAAGCAGTGCTTGGTGCTTTCTGTCATAGTCCAGGCCTCAGTGGAGGTGAATTCTCCTAGACAAAGTGTATCTTTTCAGCAGATTCTCACTTTTGGCTACTCCAAGAAAACCTCAAATAAACCTGCAGAGATTTAATTATTTGCCAATTATTGAAATAATGTCTGGAGCACAGCTTCAAATATTTTGTGTTGGTCATGCAGATAAACACCCTAATTGTCTCTAACTAGACCTACATTTTTTGCAAGTGGTTTTCACTGTCTTCAATCAGGAAATTGATATGTGCAACAATTTTGCTTTCAAAAGGAAAAAAAAATATTCTTCCACAAGCTTTCTTGGTCATCAGGATCTCCAAGTTCCCTTTCCGTTTTCCAATATTTAGGAACATTTATGTACTAATCAGTAAAGATGTGTGACATTATAGGAAGACAAGAAACTTTTGAAAACAGAAAAGACTGTGACCAGAGCTCTAGTGTATGAGTAATAGAAAAACAGATTGTTTTACTTCAAGTAGTATTAAGTCCTAGACACTATAGAAGTTACTTTTAATTTACACTGGTATAGATGAACAAGTTACCTTACCCTGATACACATAAACTTAGATTCTGCCTTTGTAAGGAAAAATAAATGCTTTAAATATTACTGTGGTTTTGGTGGTGGCTTTTCAGTATCCAGTAAAGTGGAATCATGATGTATGAACTCAGTATTTGATTACCATTTCCTCACTGTGCCTTGGATGGCAATCACTTAAACTAAAATGTAGTATTAACTAAAATTGAGAAACACATGGCAACAACTTAGTTCCTTATAATACAGTTATTTTGAAATTACTTTCAAGAATGTGCACCCCTGTAGCCTAGTTTTTAATTTGTATATTTTCTTAAGCATATAATAGTATAGACATCCCACTGCAAGACTGGCACCATTCATAAGTTGGGGGAATGAAAATTCAGTTTGTTTTTATTAATTCATGCAGGAGCAGCCCATGTCTGGTATGCAAACCTACATTCACCAGTTTGTATTTAAACACTGAAAAAGAAATATATTCTGTCTTTATTGCTACAGTTGCTTTAAATTAAAATTGCAAAGAAATACAATGCTAAGTAACACAAAGCTTCTTTCACTTCTCTTTAACAAAAAGTTTCATGAACATGCTGATGTATTTTGTAAACATAATAAATTTTATCTAGTGAATCAGTGGGAAAACATAGCCCCAAGGCTCGACTTGCTCGGTGTCTCTCTAAAATGATACTGCTAATGTTATTTGCTAAAACTGTCATAAAAGTAAGGAGGAAAAACCTTTTAGTAAGTGCTTGCCACATTTTAATACTAATGGCATGGCATTTGCTCAAATGAGAACATTTTGGTAAATGCTTGCAGAGCAAAAGGCACTTTCTTTACACAAATTAAAGATAGAGCAGTAAAGGTCATGTATAAAACTTTGCCAAATAACTCTGCATTGGTTTTACAGTTTGTTAGGAGGAGAGGCTCTAGTCTGCTCGTGACATAGAGAAAGAGTGCCGGTCTGACTGTCTTTGTGAAAGTGAAGTATCAATGGAGCAAACCATGGGGTGAGAAGAGACAAGTTGTACAAAGACAGTGACCTGGGCAAGCCTTCAAGGTCTAAGATGACAAAGAACAACCCCAAAAGCTCATCAGTGGATATTACAGGTTCCAGTGTTCATTGATTTTCCGTCCTGGGCTTTGCCATGTCACTGTCAGTCTAATGCTGAGGCTCTGGAAAAACAGCAGCCTTTGTGGGGGATGTTCCCAAGGCTATATTTGAAAAGCTGAAGGAGGGAAAACAAGTAATTAAAAACTATTGTAATTTCTCTCGTTAATGGACAGTAGTGCTCTCAGTCATTTGTGATAAGAAAAATATTTTTCCTACTTCTACAATGTGTTCCTGTGGTTCATAAAGGCAAAAGTTGGACCTGAGCTTCACTTGGCAACAATCATGCAGTTAGCTGCAAGTAAAAGATAAGGTCAGCCCTCCATAGATGTTTCCAAGCTGGTTCCTGTCAACATGTCTTCCGTATTAATTGGGTTGAGGTTAGAAATCTCTTCACTACAAATGTTTTAAAACCCTCATTATAAAGACTAGTCTAGATGTACAGTTATGTTAATTTTTTCTCCATTTTTTATCTGTAGAAAAGAAACACTTTTTTCATATGAGCACAGATTGAGAAAGAAAATATTTTAAGCATGATATATAGAAATGTAAAAGAAAACTAGAAAAAGATTTTTTTCCAGACTATGTTTTGCTAATTTTTTTTTTAATTTCGTGTGATAAAAAATGATTAAAAAAATTATAGTTTTAAGTGTTGGGATGATTTTTTTTCATTTCTTTTGGAAACTGAATTTTCTGCTAAGTGTTGCTTCTGCCCTCAACAGGGAAGCTTTGAACAGAGGTTTTGAATGGTGTCAGTGAAGGCATTCTCAAATGCATGTTAAATATGTCAAGGCTGAATAGCAAAACTAGTATTTATGTTGCTAGTTATGTCATATTTACCTTCTATTAAAAAGGGCTAATTTATACAAATTATACTACACTATATTACAAGTAGATCAATCTTGCCAAATAAGGTTCAAACACAAGAGTTTTTCAGTTTGATTGTAATTTGAAAGAAATCCCTAGCTTTGCCTTAAAGTAATTGCTAAGAGCACTAAAAGATATATTTTGTCTTGTGTCAAAATCATCAGAAAATAACATGTTTTACTCCTATAAATAGTCTGGTTGATAGATTGAATTTTATGTAGAGTCTCTTGGCATGACTATGTTTTCTCCAGCTTGGACGATGCTCTTGCATGCTGTAATGTCCCTAAAGGAATTTAGACAGTTTCTATTAGATCTCCAACTCATTTTTAATTTATATTTGATATCTGAATGAATATTTTTAATGAATCCTTTATTTTGGTGCAACTCTGATACCTGAATTGACGAAGTATGGGATTGGAGGTACTTTGTCAGATTAGTAGAATAATAAACATAACCACAGGCAGTTGGTACTGGTACTGGTATACATTTCTTTAAAATTACAAATGGGGTGGGAGAAGAAATGTCTTTCTATAATTATTTGAAAGAAAAAATTAACCAAGGCCCAGAAAAATTATGTAGTCAGTTGGAAATTAGTTTAAATAAATATTACGTGATTGTTGAAGGAAAAACACTCTATCAAGCAACTTTAGTAGGTTATGCAATAGCTTTTTAAAGAGAAACAGTTGAAGTCTTCTCATTTGAGACATATTTTGAGATATGTAAAGTTTCAAGTAACAGAAAAATAAAAATTATATGGTAGGGAACAGTTTCAGCATGGTAGAGAGACACAAAAAAATCTTCTAAGAGATGTTTTCCTTTCTCTTTTTATATGCTTTATTTAATATATTAATATGAAAATATTTCTCTAATATTAGAGTATCTATCTGTGTGAAACATAGTGGCAAAACAAGCTGTTCCCTTTCTCCTGTATAGGAGATGGAAGGGGAATGAAGAATTGGATAATATAAAGAGAGAAATGGCTAGACTAGTTATAGATATAAAAATAGCAGTCATATTTGAATCTGCGTATATTACATTGACAGGCACCACACACAAAAGAGACATTTTGGAACGTTACATCAGGAAGCAATCCTACTCTTAACCACTGAAGAACAATAATCTCAACACTGCTCTGATATTTCCTAGCCAAGCTCCCCCCTGCTATGAACACAAGCAGAGAGAAAATGTAATAAAATTATGAACAAAATCCATGATACATGAACAGGAGTAAAAAAAAGGCTTAGTAGGACAAGAAAAGTGTCTCTTACGATTTTTTCAATTCCAATTCTTCCCAGAATACAGTGCAGAAAATGATTTGTTGTATGTGTTTTCAGAGGGAAGAAATCTGTGATAAATTAAGAGTTCACACACAGGATGTTTTGTTCTAGTCTATCTGAAACTATCCTCACCTCAACAGATAAGTATAAGAGCCATTAGAATGCCATTGTCCTGTCTGTCACATCTTTTTGAGCATCTTGTTGCAAACTCCAAAAGGAATAGACTGACTGTCTCAACACCGTCGTCCTTCTCTTTTTCCGCAGAGTACAAATGTCGCCAAATAGATGTGCACAACTGACCAACTGGCTCATCAGCAGCAGATTTATCACTGCTCGAGATGATATTTTGGGTAGTTGGAATCTGAAGGCCCAAGTTTCAGATCAAAATAGTAGATAAGGAAAAAACACTCTCAAATTTACCTGTTAGTGATCCCCTTCACATAGTGTTCTGAAGGAAAGCTGGAATGATATTATATTTTTAATGAGTATCTGTCTATCCACTATCCCATGTGGAGCTCTGAGCAATCTGATCCAGTGAAAGGTGTCCTTGTCCATAGCAGGAGGATTGGAACTAGATGATCTTTAAGATCCCTTCCAAGACAAGCCATTCTATGATGCTATAATATTATTAGAATTACCTGCATGCTGCTTATCTTTCAATTCCCATTTGAATGGTGAGACAATAATAAATAAGTAAATAGTGTGCTGGAGAAGAATCTTTCAATTAACATTTCAAAATGCCTCAACATGAGTGAGTAATCTGATTTTTGTGTTACAGGTAAAGAGACGAAGGAATAGAGAGGTAGTTTTTTAAAAAAGGAATACTTACAGCTAAAAGTACCAGTGTAACCAGTGTTTTTTAATCATTTAAATGTCTCATTCCACTGAATATGCAATTGAAATTCTGACTCAAAGAATGAAGTAAATTAATGCATCCTCCCATATATTTTGAGTCAGTGGCAAAAATGAGAAAAGGGTGCATCAAACTTGTCTAATCTTGCAGTAACACCATATCCCATACAAAATCCAGTATAAAATACCCATTGTCTTGTGTTTTATCCACAAACTTAGGGGGCTTTTAACATTTCATTCAGTTGAGCTATGTCAGGTTATTCAGATTTTAAATAACAAGCAAGCATCCTTCAAAGAAAGTAGATGCCAGTGCTTACTAGTCAAATTGCATAAAGGATCAGCAGAGCCCTTTGATTCTAAATAAAGTAAGAGAAAGTTTAGAAAAGCTTGAGGAATAGCTGGTATCATCTGATCAATTTTATAAAGAGATTTTGGAATACCGTTGAAATCCAGGAAAGAAGCCAATGAGGCAGAGTAGGAGAGAGAGGTCAAGAATAAGGGTTGTGAATGCTGGGTAACTGTCAGAAAAGAGGAAGGATGGAGGCTCAAATTGGAACCACTACCTTTAAAATGGCATTTAATAATAAATTTATGGATTGGCTGTTAAAACTTACATTTGGCTTCAACTCATAACACAAGCTTCTAGCCTGATTGCAATTTTTTTAAATGTTAAAAATATCTGATCCTAGGTTAATTTTAAAACCCAGATTAACCATTTCTGTATTTTAAAAAATCCTCTGGAAAGAAAAAAGAAATATATCACCTTAAAATGAAAAGCAGATTGTGGATATTTTTGTGAACACATGTTCTTTATTTGCTGCTGTCATTGACCACACTGGGGTTCCAGAGAAGTAATCTGCCTTTTGAAAAATCTACTTTAGAAAACCTCTACTGCATCTAGGTGTTGGTAGCCATATCAAAATCCCTGTACCTAATGACTGCTGACATTGATCTACTGTGGCTGCTGATGCAATGTTTAATTGTCATTTCTTTAAGATTTCCACGTCTTTATATTGCTGAAGAAAGAATAATAGTAATTATTATAATGTCAAGCCCAGAGATATTTAAAATTCACTTTTTCAAATCTAATTTTTTTTGTTCACATATTCTACTTACATGAAATGAAATAAATAAAATATTGAAAAATACTTGAAATTAATGTTAAAGGACAGAAAGCTGTCTGATTATCTTGTCCTTGACTGAAGCAGAATGGAATAAGTAAAAGTTCCCAAATACACTCATCCTATAGTACAAGAATGCTGAAGATGGAATAGGTTGCATTTTTACTATAGGAAATGATCTTTTATGGTTCCAGTCAGGATGAGTGGAACAGGCACTTCAGGTGAACGTGCAGGGTTCATCCAGAAGCTGTACACAGTCATGTCTTACTGTACCCTATGTATAGCTAATAAATTGTACTCCTCTTGTTCTACAGGTGATTCTGATGATTTGGGCTGTGGTGCTGTAGTAGACACAAGGGCTGTATCTTAAAATTATGATTGCTCAAAAAATCTGTTTTCTCAGTCTTGCCCATCTGTTGATGGGACATTTTTAGGCTAATTTATCTCCCCATTTAGCTCCCAAAAGCTACCTTTTGGGAGGACATATTTGGGCCAAATTTCAGAGTCCAGGAAAGTCACAAACTACTTTTTGACATGATAAATACTATCAGATGGGAAATCCTGATGACAAACAGAGTAAAAAACTAATGTCCGTACTGAGTCATGTCTAAGACTGAAGGGTCTGCTGTTTAATTTCAGTGGCCATGAGCAGATACTTGGGAAGATGAATAAAGGAGCAATTGCTACTCCTTAGCAATTTTCTAACTGTCTGTTATTTCATATCTGGGAATTCCTTATTCAATATTATTTTAATTAAGGAATCCTCGAATTATTTGTTTCCATGAATAAAAGAAATCTTCCAATTAGCCTTATTATACAAGCTTTAGCACAGTGTAGGCTAATTGGCACATTAGTTAATCTAATGTAGTCTAAAGAGAAAGAAAAGGACAAGGGAAGTGTGGCATGTTTCAACCACACATTCTTCCTTTCCACCATAGAGGTTTCTGTACTCTTTCAGTCTTGAATTTGCTTGTATCTTTTTAGGACTTATTTTTTATTAGGAAAATATGCACCCCAAAAGAGGTCATGATAGTTCTGAATTGAAACTGCTGTTTGCTACATGATTAATTAATTAATCCTTACATGATTAGTTTTCTGCAGTTCCATTTGTACACATAATTTGGCTGCCTTCTTTGGAAAAGTTGTTCAACAGTGTACTTGCAGTTTCTCAGGCAATATCTTCTCGAATAAGAAAGATTTAATTTAATGTGAATGCTCTGGATCAGAATTTTATTCTGGAGTATGTCAATATACTGTCATATACCATATGGGATTATAGACACCGTATATATCAACAACAGAACTGAGAAGAAATTGTAGCCCATAATAGCAAAAATCCAGGTCAGAAATTGCCTTTTTTGTTTTTTTTTTTTTTTTTTCATATGGCACTTCAAATATTCTTAAAGATGTTTTCAGGAAAGAAGTAATTATCTATGTAGTGTTTTAAAGACAAACAAACATCTCCCCTCAGAAAATCACAAGGTACAGAACTGGAGAAAAAAAACACTACTTTCTAGATTTACACAGTTAGACACAAAACATGAATCTTCTCATGACAAAGAAACATAAGCAGAATTAAGCACAGATAAAGGTTAACAGCTCATTAATCAGGTAGTTGAACATATTTATTTAAGGCAAACACAAACTTTAATAAGTAGTGGGGGGAACCAATGATATGCAACTTCCTAGCCAAAATTATTTTGCAGACAGAATTATTCTTACTTTCCTGATAGTGGTAATGTAATTACTATGAAATGACAATGAGTCTTCTGTTGATTTCGATATGTCAGTGTTTTAGTCAAGGTCTTAGCTTAAAAAATGTTTATGTTTAGTCAAGGTCTTAGCTTAAAAAATGTCTGTATGTTAATGGACTCAGTCCTTCCTTTAAACTCCAGACAAAAGCTAGTTACTTCACAGGAATTTATAATGATAAAGTCATTTTACTCAGGGAAAAAGAAAAAACCTAAACCCTTCCTGTGAGGAATAAGAATCCAGAGAAATTATATGAATAATTTAAAGATCAATTAGCACTGTGCTGTTAGGAACTTTTACTAATTCTTTACAGACAGAATGGGGTTTTTTTCTGTGCAGACAGCAATAATTTCTATCTTATTTATAAAAGACAAAGTTATTCTAGCTTTTAAGACATGGAGCCACATCATTAATCAGTTTCAGCTGTAAAACTAAGTTAAAGACTTGGCTGTTTAGCCAATTTTATATGAATTAATTTACTCAGAACAATAATGGTACCCAGATTTAAGAAATAAAGTCTGTGAACGGATGTATCTATGTATATATGTGAAATTCAAGAATTATGTCTTACTGATTGATGCATTTCTGCCTAACAGATAAAAAGAGTGAAAGGCAATAGTCTTCACCCAAGTGAATTTATCTCTGAAAGCACATGTATAGAAAATGTGACAGACTGAAATTTCTCTATTGCTAAAATGCTGAACTGCTCTTTTGACAGATGCATGAACACAATTGCTGTTTACCTGTACATGTGGTACAAGCCTCATATAAAGGAAGGAGGATTTTTTTTTTTTTTTTCAAAAACTGATATGAACTGAATTCCTTTACTTCAAGAGTTTGGAACAATTATATGTACCCAGAATAATCCAATGGCTCTGCCAAGAAGTTAATTCCTGTTTTCTTGAAGCAGCATATTCTGGTGATTAAGGAGTCTACATGTGTGTGTAATTTAATATCAGGATGTTCAATTAGCTACAGAGGGGTGACCTTTGGAAGTCCTACTACTAACTCAGTCAAGAAGCATAAGAATTCAAAGCCATTTGCAAACCAGACTGTGTGTGTTATATTGGAAGACATTATTAGTACAGAGGTGACATGTCTATGTCCTTAAGAGCAGCCTCTGGATTTAGTCCCAAGGGACGTTTAGTTGAGATGATGTGTCCTGCCTGCAGGCTGCCTGGTGAGAGATCCCATTTCTCTCCAGCCACACCACATTTTCTGGCTTGCTGGGCACATGCAGCTGAGTGGTCTGGAGGACAGCCTCAGGTCTTCCCTCCAGCAGACTGTACACACTGCACAGGGAGCCTGGACAATTAGGTTTTCAACATTTGCCTAAAATCTGAGGCCTGCAACTATACTGCCAACCCATACAGAAAAAAACTATTTTCTGTGTGGGATACACATTTCTTTTGCAAATATTAAGACTGGCATGCTATAAGATGCATAATTAAAAGCTGCATACACTAAACTGTTTGGAAAGTGAAGGAGATCTTGCTCAGCTGTAAGTTTAAGAATAAAATGTTTTACATCCCTGAAATACTTACACTGTAGCAGAAGTAGGAGTAGAGTTTCAGGGATTGATATAATATTGTCTTTATGTTTTTACTAGTTTCACAAATTAATTGCCTAGCAGAAATGCAGAAAACCCAGCATGAAGACTCTGTAGTACTGTGGAAGGGTGGTTGCAAGTAGATAAACTTTTAATGTGCCCAAAACTGTGGTTAAGTATTTTTTACACCATGTACGCCT
This sequence comes from Pycnonotus jocosus, assembly GCA_013400435.1. Lineage (NCBI taxonomy): Eukaryota > Metazoa > Chordata > Aves > Passeriformes > Pycnonotidae > Pycnonotus > Pycnonotus jocosus. Next base: position 87,143 of record VWYP01033624.1, read on the forward strand.
GTTGGACTAGGGGAATGCCAGCCTGGTGAGATGGCTCCTTTTGCTCCCAGTCTGTGACACCTAGGTGTCATTTGTGACTTGACTCTATTCTGCTCTGACAGATGGGTACCTAAATGCATAACCCTGCAGTGTCCACCTTTAGATTCCCTCAGATCTTTTTCTGAAGCTGTCTTCTAACTCCTTTTCCAGTCACAGTTATTTCAAAGCAGCACAGTTTTAGTAGTGATACATATAGATTAAATTCTTGGTTGGCTATAAAACACCAGTGTATTTTTTAATGTAAAGACAAAACATTCTGTCACCTTCATTTTTTGTCACTTTTAGGTTTACAATGTAATGTATCCATATCCAAAGTCTTTGTCAGCATTTTGGAAAAGAGGTTTAACTTCATGACCAAATGAAAAGTATTTAATTTGAAATTCATGTTGTTCATTATCTCTCTTCCTCATTAACATATGTCAAATTCTCTTCCTGCAGGAGGCCAGTAGTTTGTCATTTCTCTTCCTGGTAAGACATTAGCACAAAAATTGCCACAACATTTTTGTTTCTCAAGAACAGGATAAAAGATAAATTAAGTAATTTCCTACATGAATAAAAATATATGGAAACACTTTGCAGATATGAAAACCACCTGCTAATATAACTAGTAAGTAGGAAGTCTGTGAACACTGATCAATATAGGATATACAATATTTAATTACATTCATGGAATTGAAGTCTAATTAAAATATTAAAAATTGGAGTTGTTATGACCAATTTTAAGCAATGTATTCAAGATGAAATTTCAGATGTTGGCAATGTTTGGTATTTGGAATTTGTGTTACTCTCACATTCCTATGGATTTTTATTCCTTTGAAATACGTAGTAAGAAATATGATTTGTAAGTGAATCTTCAATAATAAAAATAGTTTGTCACCACAGTTCACCCCAAAGTGAACTTTAAATTGTATCATAAAAAAAGGTCAACATATTGTTGCTTGAGAATATGAATAATTCATTTGAAGCATTAAAGGAAGATTAACTAAATATAGGTCTTTATTTTGCTTATTTCTTATTCAGAAATTCTTCTATTTTATATAAGATAAGAATAATAATTTAACTTATTTTTTCACTGCTCACATCCAATGTATAGTTATTCTTCTTCTCAGCTGTATGTTTAGTACTCTTACCTAATTCTACAATAATGCATCTACTTTTCAGGGTGTCTGTATCTGAGTCATATGGTACCATGTAAGTGTGTGTAATTCAGAAGAAAAAACCCAACTTCCATCTTATGTTTCAGTAACAAGACGTAGTTCCTTGTATCCATATTTGAAGGGTAAAATAATGAAGGGGTGTTCAGAATCTGATGCTTGATTCCTAAGGATATTAAGTTCTATGTCTCTATTCAGAGTACAGAATCAAGAACTTTAACATTTTCTTTAAGAATATAAGTACATATTAAAAATACTAAAAATCAAAGTTGATACTAGCTACGTATCTACAATAAATAACCCAATACTGCAATTATGGCAGGTATTCTATGTACTAGCAAGACAAATAAGCCAATATAAGGAAACATCTGTCTGTGAGCAGCAGAGGCTGCAATTTGTTTCCCACATCTATAAGAAAAATATAGTTTCAAATTTCAAAAGTCAGTGAAAAAAGGGAAAAAATCAAATTTAGCACTGCTTAACATGATAGGCTAGATAAAAAAAAAATGTACTGAAATATCTGTTTTATGGTGGATATTGGCAAAAGTGCTTTCCCTAAAGAAAAATTATAATTCTGAGGGGAAGAGATGTTAATTGTCTGCAATCCACCAGCTCAAGACCTATACAAATATTTACCAATCAGGAAATAATCATGACAGAAGATACTTTTTCTGTAATTTTTCTGGCAATCTCATGCTACTTGCAATTACCTTTAACTTCTCCTCTTTACAAAGGAGTCACATTGATACATGTGGTGAGGAAATGTTGTTCTCTTTACACCTAGAAACTAGCTGTGACTGAAAAAAATTTAAATTCTGACATCCAGTTGTATGTTGAAATCCACTTTGAATAGAAACAGACCTATGTAATAAAGCCAAATTTATGATTATTAAACATAATTTGCAGTGCTTTGCTCATGAAATGAATAAAAGGGAAATCACAATCTCTAAGGTCTTATTAAAATACAGTAGAGAAGAGAAAAGGCCCTTTGTTTTCTGTTTTTCAATGCTAAAAAATAAGAGCTGGTTTATGTTATCTTTATTCTAAAAAACTTCAATTTGAACCTTAAAAATGTAATTTTTTTAGACAAGGCAAATGTCTTGATAGGAAAATGTCCTTGCTTGTTACGACATTAATTATTATAAAATAATTTTTACATCTCCAAGTGTGAATAGCATTATGGCTTAAATCTTACTGCACATTCAATCCCAGTGTTTTAACTTTATCTGAACTTGTCAAAGCCTGAATTTATTTAAGTAATTTTTTAAAAAAAAATTGATTTTTTTTAATCAGTAGGAAAATCTTAAAACATTTTGTTGTGAAATATTATTGGAGTAGTTCAGAAACTACTATTTTACACCAATACTTAGGTAAAAGAATTTTTGTGTAGTATTGAATTCTACTGCTCTGAGCAAAGAAAGGTCTGACTTGAATTATTAGGATAGACAGTAGATGCAAGACAAATGTCTGTTTAGAGTGAATGTTAACAGTAAAGATTCAAATCAATGACATGAACAATTGCACATCTTATTGATAATTCAGGTGGGGTCTTTTATTTTTTGGGAAAGCAGCATATTGTACGTCAAAGTACATATGGGCAGTCTTACATCTTTCACAGGTCATATTTGAATGAATTTATTTGCCAGTTTTATTGTTCACAATTGCATTATATTTCATATATTTTTGCTTTCTGAAGCAGTTTATTACATCTTTGGTCAGCAATTCTGAGCATTACAAATGCTGTAAAAATAAATCCAGTGCAATGACATCTAATGGATGTTGTAATCCTACTATAGATAACCTTTGGTTTAGACACCATATTTGCTGTCTCAGAAGAACTAATTCTATTTCAATCTTTGTTATTCAATTTATTTAGATCATTCATATTATGTGATGAAAGTAACAAAAAAAGAAACATGTTTTGCTAAACATTTGCTCATTTTCTGCACGTACTTTTTGATTTTGCCCCAGTTTTTGGCTATGGTGGGCAAAGATTTTGGAATTTTTTGTCAAAATAAGTCCTAAGAATACTTTTGGCAACATTGCAAGATACACTAAATCAGTTAGAACTGGGAAGATTTAAACCAGCAGCTTGTACAGTTGTGGCTACTAGCATGACAAAAGAGCAATTAAAAAACAAATCAAAACACCTAAAGTGCCAAAATAAACAACTAATCAAGAGGATATAAGAATATTTAACATTTCCAGTTGATACACAATACACAAATTCTAACTAATAACAGTACAAAGGTAGTGAGATGTGATCTTAAGGAAACAATTTTCCCTGCTACACCCTGCACCTGGCTGCAACTTCTTGTCACTTCACAGCCTTGAATAGCTCCATGCTCTTCAGTGCTGATCCTGCACAAGCTGAAAGCAGCATCAATTTTCACATAGATTGTGACAGAAACGCCATTAAGTCCTCACACTGTGATGGGCAGGCGTGCCTTGAATGAAATTTGTTATGGAAAACGTAACAGCCACCTCATGGCTGATTAAGGAACAACAGCATCATCCATTTATTTGCTGAAAGATACCAGTGCTGACAAAAATCCTTGAGGTGGGTTTAAATCAGGCATATCAGACTTCCATTAAGTGTATATACAATTTCCTGGTTAAAAAAATGGGACCACTGGACTAGTAAATATGAAATATTGAGGAACGTCCTCTGACAGGAAAGCTCAAGGACAGTCAGTCAGAAAACTCAGCAATCTGGTCTGCCTGAAACACTCTCTCACTGGACAAAATAATGGAATTATCAAAACTTTCTCGCTGGCCAAGGATCACATTATGCTGTGAAGAGAAACCTTAGGAACAGAATCATGTGCAATAAATTACAAAAATATGGTTTTGATCAGGACGAAAGGACAAAGTAGCCTCCAAGTCAGGCAGTGTCAAAGACAGGATCTGAACTAGGTGGACTTTTCAGTCTGGTCCAGAACAATGTCTTCCTCAGTCTCATGAAAGCAAAAAGTTTTTGTACTTAGGACTTTTCTAGAAAAAGAGGGTGCAGAAGAATTTTTCTAGCCAGAGTAGTGCCCTTGGGAATCTGTTTCCACAAATGTGCCCTTTTGCTCATTCCACACACCACAGAGCTGCTGACTTTTGCAACCAGGGATTCCTCAGCAATTTTATAGCCTTGCCATAGAGATGACAAGCCATTTTCCTTTCCAGAGAGCCGGGAACTCTCTTCCCAGTGGTACAGTACTAGGAGACCTGAGTCTCCTTAGTAATCCTTAGTTATCCTGTGATGTCTCCCTATCTGGAAATGTATTATTTCACCCCACATAGTCTTACAAACAGTCTTACTGATATTGTTAGCCTGTAAATAATGGCACGCCACGTGCTTGCCTATCTTTCTTGGAATTTCCTGGGTTGTATTCATGTATTTATGGAGTGGTGATTCTCTTTTATGGGTGAAAAAAGTAAGGAATAAAATACACATAAATAATGTGTACTTTCTTCAATCTCAATGTAAGTGGCAGAGTGCTTTTCAAGGATGCTGACAGTGAGTAATTTAAATGCCAAGTAGCAAAAGTTGTCAAGAACGTTTCATACAGGTTGACTGGCTTTGAATTGTAATGTTTCATTTAATTTGTTGCATTACATAACTGCTTTAAGAATATCTCTTAGTTTGAACCTCTCTTGCACTTTATCATTCACTCTCTAATTTTTTTCCATAGAAACTTTAATCAAGGTGAGATATTTTTGCTGGGTAAGATTATAAGAACGTCAGCAAAAATATCAGTCTTTAAAAACTATGTTTGTTGTATACTTCCTGAAATGGAATGATTCTTTCTTATTAAACTTTGCTAACTTTAACAGAGATTTTTCTTCAGAGAAAGTGAGTGTCCTGACTCAGAACGTCAGATTTTCTGAGCATAGACTTTAGGTTAATGGAAAATCTAATGAACAACAGCACACTTCTTTAAAGTCAATAAATTGTCCATTAAATGTTCTGGCTTTGATAGAAAACTAAGTGTTTAATGTTTCCTTGTCTTCCTGGGAAGACATACACTTCTGCTGCATACTCACCTTCACCAAGGAGGAAAATGTCTTCAAGTGATGTGTCAGGGTTGGTGCCCTATACTGTTAATTCGCTTTGTGTTCAGGAAACATCTCCAACTTGCCTTATTTCAAAATTGTCCTTAATATATATGAGGCCTAAATATCTCTTCCTGAAAGAGATAAAAATGTAAAGTCTGATACCATCCACTGTTAGAAATAAAATAGCACTAAAATAAATAGCTCTTAGATTTAAGTCTGGTGTCACCAAGTCTAGTGTAAATTTCATGATTTAACAACCTGAAAATAATCTTTATTTTAATTTTATTGTAAACTAAGAGCTAAACATTAATTTCTTATTTATCTTCAGTGCTGTATCTTTTCTGATCTCTAGATTTGCATTTTTAACATTTAACTGTGAGTGTGTAGGGGCTTTTTTCCCTTACAACGATACTATTCATCTCTCCTTAAATGTAGACAAATTTTCCATCTGACTCTATATGGAAATGTATACACCTTACAAGATGGGTAAGAGAGAATGACAAAGCAGCAGTGAAAAGGCTCTACCAAAGACAGTTGTCATCAAATGATATCCCTGCAGAACATTGCTGTGAATTTCAAAGCTGTCATATTGTTTATCACTGTATGAAAGCGTGGCTTGCCTGTCATCTTGGAAAAGCTGAATCATAGTAAGGAGAGCAAGGACAAGAGGATACAAATAGATGAGGAAAACATTTCTCATACAATTTCCCTTGGGTTTCTTTTGTCATAATCACATTGCTTACAGTCGCTTAAAAAAAAGTTATCTTGCCAATCAGCAATTTCCAAGAATAAATGGCCATTATCTTCCTGGAAGCGTGTAATCAAAAATAATTTAAATACTTTCATTATCCTCCAGGTGACTCTTGTCCATGCCCTGCCCATATCACATGCAAGGATATTTCTGGTTTTCAGTTTTTTTAATTAATTAATACTCTTTGTTTTTACATAATTTGTGAAGTTTAGAATCATAAGGCTAGTTTCAGTCCTCTTTTTTCTCTGGAAGACAAGCAAAACAAGAGGTGTATTTCATACATCAGCACTTTAGCTGGTGTTCCTGCTAATGCACTCCGCTTCCTCCCTGTGCTATACCAAGTGACCCCCTCTTCAGTCACAAATAGGTGTCTCCACCACAGATAGGTGTTGGAAGGTCTACAATGGCCAAAGCTACAATTTCTATTAAGTGATCTCCCAGAAACAGTTTGTGCACATGAATGATATATGGTGGTGGGTACACAGCACTGTGTCTGTTTCCTTTTAACAGGGATTATATCTTGGTTTAGAGAACAAAATTTGCACTTTTAATGAGTAAAGTCTCTCTTTTTTGTCATATAATAATTCTAAATCTTCATTCTGAAAGAATGATCGTATTTTTTTTTTTTATGAAGATCAAGCCAATAAACAGATTAAATTAGAACTCCTTCCAATGAGCTCTTGGTTGATTTGCGTTAAGCGTGTGTCACACTTCAGTAATGTCTGTTCAAACCTTTTACTCTAATTAGAAGATAATAAGATATGACATTTTTTAATATGGTGTGTTTTACATTTCTTACAATGAGGCACGTTTGACACTGAGCATGACAATGAAAATGCATCTGGTATTAAAGTAATATAATAGGAAAATAAACAATACATTAAAAGCAGTCTTACATAATCAAAATAATGCTGCAAATCAAATAATATATTATTGTAGCTAATATATCATACTCTAATATAATATGACATGCCAGTAGTGTTAATGCTTAATATGAAATGACGTGATGTCTAATACAGAAGAAAAACAAGTTTTAAAATGTTGGAATTTCCTGTGCAACAGAAAATTTGACTGCGGTCTGGCTCCAAAGACAGAAGAATGGTGAGGGTGTGAAGAAAAACTGAAAAATACGAGGGGAAAGTTTGAAGAAAAAGACAAGTGTGGCACTGTTGTCACATATGTTGCAGGAGCACGAAAGGACCAGGCAGGACAGGGTGAGGTCAGGCATGAAAGTGTTCTCTCTCTATTTCAAATTTCTGACTCCATTTATATACACTGTACATGAGTGGCCAATTATTGGCCAGAGGCATGTCACCTCATCAGTCGGATTGGGTGAACATCACCATCACTCAAATGCTCCTCCTGGAGCAGAAGAATGCAAACATTCTCTTGTTTACATGAAAAAGTGTGGGAGCTCAGCTTAGAGTTCTAAAACATCAGAAGGCTTAGTTTAAACATGCAAAAGCAAGGCGACAGACAAAGTGGTGTGGCTCATACATTGGGATTAGTGAGATTCATCTCCA
>VWYP01033648.1:0-11167 GCA_013400435.1 Pycnonotus jocosus
CATTAATGCTTATGTTACTTAACATCAAAATACCTCTTTGAATTTGAATCTAATGTACTGTAAGAAAAGATAAATGCAAAAGTGTTTGTTTCTAACAGCTCAAGTATTTAATGACCCTTTAAATAAATCATCTCAAATTACTTTTTTAAGGCAGAGCACTTCAGATTTATGCTACTAGATGTAAAATTATATTAAACAGATGAAAAACTCCATGGTCTTGTTTATGTATTTATAATTTCTTTTTCTGTTCTTGAAGATCATTTCTGTTAGACTAAAAGTCTTCACACTTGACATTTTATTTCTGTACCTTTTCTGTTCAATTTTCTCAGCCTGTTCTCTGTTGCATATATATATATATATATATCTATATCTGTGGTTGTTTTGTGTTTGTTTGTTATTTCCAGGTATGTTTTCTTCTTTCCTTTGGTTCTTTCATTAGTTTTGCTTTGCACATAAATCAATGTTAGCATTAGGTTTTGTAGAAATTTCTAGGTGTATTGAATCAGTACTTGCTTTTCTGTCTATGAGATACAGTTCTGACTCTTTCATTTTGTATAAATGTATCCTTTGAAAGGTCACCTATTTTTAAGTTCCTTTGGGCTATTCACTACATAAGTGACTTACATTATTTGATTATTTACTGATGTTCTTTTATTATTGTTGCTGTCACTAAGAGAGTGTTTTGTATCACAGATGACCCAGCACCTGCAGTATTGAGGTTTGTCCAAAAAAGCTTATTGCAATGAAATTCTGCATTGTGCAGGACCAGGGACAAGAGTCTATACTTTGCCCTAAAATATCAGCAATAATGATAACCAATTTTTGTAAGTTCTAGGACAATTCTAATCTTCTGTGAGGTGACTGAATTGCTTCTGCTGTTGTTGCAGCATTTTTTTGGTGATACTTGAGATTTTCTAATTAATTTACTGATCCTTTTCCCTTATATTGAAGGGGTAAAGGGAATTTATTGGTATCCAAAGGGCAAGACACACGCATATTCTCTATGTCACAAGAGCATCCTCATTGGCAGCAGGCATGGGGGTAGAAAAAGCTGTAGATATCTTTTTTCTGGAATGAAGCAATACTCAGAATACCAATAGGCAGCTCTGCTGTCTCCCTGGTGGCATGTCAGAGAATTATAGAGCTGGAAGAATTAGTCATTGTCATATTTAAGGATCCTTGGCCAGAAAGCCTTGGAAAGCTGTCATTATTGTGTCAATTTTGCTGTTAATGCCTTGAACCAGGGCCTATTAATAACTAAAAAAGGGAATGTGTTCACATTTTGTATATTCTTAGAAAGAATTTCATTCTGTATTCTCACTACAAACCTTTGCTTTTCTATGCCTCTGCTGTCTGGGAGACATGTGATGAGTGGTTATTTGTTTAATAGGAGGCATCTAGGTTCTTCTGGTTTAGTGCATCACCTTGTATCATGCAAGTGTGTGCCACTTCCCTCTCACAAAGGAGTCACAACAGGGGGAACGGCAGCTGCTTGTCTGCTGTTGTACCAACTCCAAATCAAAACCCAGCTTTACCTTCTGTCCTGGTGTTGGGGATGGTTGTCTCCTTCACAGATGTGGAAACTTCCTGTGACAGGAGTGTCCAGTGTGTGCATGAAGGGACAGGGGCACTGGAGCTGACCTGGACCTTCCCCACTCTGTTCCTGCTGCTGACTCACACAATCCATGCTGTTGATACTTTATTCACTCCTCTCCTGGGGCAAATTCTCAAGAGACTCCATAATTTTAATTTCAGTTCAGGAAGTATTATTTCTTTCTCCTGGCCTGGCTATTGTACATTTGATGCTTGCATCACACATTTTGCAATTAGCAGGTCTCAATTAATTACTTCATTTGTTTCCATGACCTCACATAAAAAATAATTTTTTGACAAAATGCATCCTTTATGCTGTCTTTGGTATGTACAGAGCTAGCAGCACTTTCATGAATTGCTGATTTAATTTTAAAATAGATATTGGAAAGGGCTTAAAGTTTATTTTTACACTTAGATGGTATTTTTTCTTTGCTATCGTGTCCTTTTCCAGTCATTTTCACTTTCTGTAAAAAATTAGCATATTATATTTTATATAACTGAGTTAAGCAAATAGCAGACTGTGATCTGAAATTATGTTCAATCTACAAATTTAATATAAATTATTGGGAAATTTGTTATATTTTAAAAGAATTTAGATGTTCTGTTAATTCTTAAGTTTGAGAATGAAGTTATTATGAAAATGTGGCTATTTCCATCACTTCTGATGACATACAGCATTACAAATGTCATTTATTCACAGAACAGTTGAAGTTGTCAGATGTTATGTCTGGTCTGCTTGGCAGGTTTAGGGGAAAGTGGTTTGATTTACTTTGGGAGGAATGTAGAAGAAACAATATAAATCTCAGGAGGTTCAGTAGCAAACTTTTACTTGCAAACTTTATATCATTAAGGTAGTATAAGATACCTTGCAAATTTTTATGTGTATCCATTTTGGTTGGAAATGCAACAATATAAAAACATGAAAAACAACACTTAAGAAAATGTGTAAGGGAAAAGAAAGAAAGAAAAAGGAAAAGTAAGAGTAGTAATGTACACTGTCACCGCCTGTGGATCCTATGAGGAGACTTGATTGTTGCAATGTCAGTGTCTATTTTTTGAAGTGATGGATCTACTACTGTGGATCACAGGACACTGGGAGAATCTTTGATGGGTTATGACACCTTCTAAAATATTACAGCTGCCACCTAGCAGTCCTCCAGTTCCTTCATCCCTATGGCCCTTCAATGAACTGCGTGCAGAATGTCCATGTCTTTCTTGTACTGAAAAGCCCAGAACTGGACACAGTATTCCAAGTTTGCCTGCAACAGCACTGAATAAAGAGGAAGGATCACTTCTCCCATCCTGCTGACAACACATACCATTAAATGCAGCATTTACTGAAACAACACAATGATGGCTCATATTCAGCTTCCTATCCCCAGGTCCCTTTCTGCAAAGCTGCTTTCCAGGCAGGTCATCTCAGCATATGCTGGTGCCTGGGGTTGTTCCCCGCCGGTGGCAGGACTTTGCACTTCAACTTGTTGAACTTCATGAAGCTCCTGTAAGCCCATTTCTTCTTCCTCTCCCGGTCATTCTGGCTGTGACAACCCTGTGGTCTATTAGTCGTTCCTCCCAGTTTTGCACCTTCTGCAAACTTGCTGAGGATGCACATTGTCCCATCGTCCAGCTCATGAATGAAGATATTGCCCAGAATCAGACACAGCACTGACCCCTGGGCTGCAGTGGTGATTACTGGGGCAATGCTTCACAGTGGAGCACTGTGGAGCACTGTGGCACACCGTGTGTTTACACTGGCTATAAAGAGGATTTGCCTTATTTCCCTGATATATAGGTGACTTCATAGCACCTATGAATACTACTGAACAAAATAACAGTTTTTTAGGAGCCGAAACTTCTGAAAGCTTTGTTTTAGAGTTGATTATGACTGCTGTTTACACACATAAATCTCTTCAGGCTTACAAATAAACTTAGTTAAGTTAAATCTCATTTCTTCACCACTAAGTTCCTTTCACTTGAAACAAGCTTTAAATTAAATGGCATTCCTTATTCTTCCATCCATATAATAGTGGCCTTCTAATTCATGCTTTTCATGAAGGCAAAATGAATAGATATAAAAACACACTGCATCTTGAATTGAAACCTGATAGTGCATACTCAATTCATGCTAAGGTCTTGTTCCATGTTGAAGTATATGGGCTGATATTGAAACAATGATATATCAGGACTGTTACTCAAACCTGTATCAACCTACAACTGCTTTGTGTTTGTAACAGATGCCCCAAGAAACAACACTTCTTGTCCTATGTCTGCTTAACCAGAAAACATAATCCATCTGGTTGTAAAACCTCAGCAGAATACTGTACAATGTGTCTCTTGGCTAAACATATGTTGTAGTTCAACTTTTAAGAAGGGCTGCAGATCAAGGAATTAGCATGTAAAACTTCTAAATTACATCATGACTGAAGATTTTGCAGATTTCCTCCCCTCTGAAATTTACAAAATTATGTAAGTCTATATATCTATAGCTAATATATTTGAAAATACATTTTTCATGCTAATATTTAAAAATATACTAATATTATTAAATTCTTAAAATATCTTATCTTAAAATGGTACAAACATTAGAAAATCCTGATTCGTAAACATACACAATTTAGTAGCTCAGTATAGATTGAATTGCAAAACATCTATGTATATGATTTTTGGCTGTAATTCCTAAGATACCTTTCTGTATGAGATATATTGTGGTTAAAAACAGAGGGAATTGCTAATCAAGTAAACCTGCTTTTGGCTACCTTTTGAACTTTAAAGCTCTTGAGCTGTTCCCTTGACTAATTATCTCCTATTCTGTCCCCAGGCTTGCTATTGTCATTTTGTATTCTGCTGAAGTCGCAGGGTGTGTTTTGTACCATTGCTGCGACAGAGAAGAGCTCTGAAAGAGCTGTGCCATGGCAGATGTCCGAAGGAGAGATTCCATATGGGTAATCTTCCATCTTGGAATAATGGGAAATTAAATCAGTTAGCCTCTCTAAGACATTTTTATTCAGATGGTGTATATCAAAAATTTGTTCTGTCAAACTCTATAATTAAACACAAGGAGGGAGAAACCCAAGATTCTGAGCATCAGTTATAATCTAACTCTCAGGGATAATGCAATTTTTAAATTGCCTGCTGTGATTCAAATTAATTCCCTGGAATACCTGTTCCAAGAAGACTTTCTAAGAAAGGTAATATTTGCACAGGTGACAATTTCCCAAAGCCCAATGGAGTCTTGGATATTTTTTATAAAACTTTAATAATTATTAGAAGTGTATGGTGGGCATGTGTATGTGTTTAACAGCCAACAGCAGCTAGCAAACATTTACTTCCAAGGAAATATATTGGCTTGTCTAGCTACTAATCTTCAAGAAATATAAAATATCCCAGTTTTAATTATTGCTTCAATAAAATTTGGGTATCAAGGAGCAGCAATATGTTGTTATGAAGCTGATGTGTTACAAAAAAGAACTAGAAAGTGGTATAAATTTACAAAACTCTTGAAAGGAAGGATTACGTTTCAAGTGCTAAATCACCTAGAATATAAAAGATAACTGAAAGAGAGAAATTTAATGGACTAAAATACAGTGAATTCTACATTCAAAAAAGAGATATTAATGATCTGTTATCATTTACCAGATGTAAAAAATAGTAATGGAATTAAAAATATATGCATGTATTGAATGATTGCAAGAAGCTTAGTTTTACACATAGGAACAGTTCCCAGAGGAAGATGGCAATTTACAAATCTTGTAGCTCTGCCACATCAGAATATGTTAGGAATTTTGCAAACCTAAATACAAGTTGTCTTGGCTTCTAGCCCTAATTAAAAAATACGAAACTAAATTTTTGACTACTGCAAAATTATTGAAGACATTTTAGACCAGATACTAGAAATTTTTCCTTTCCTAAGATCTTCCATGTTGTGGATTTGTATTTTTTAATCACAAAAGAATTGATTTTCTACTTTTCAGAATATACTTGATCGCAATCAGATGAATGTCATATTTTAATTCCATATTTTATTTTGTTTGGCATTTGAAGCCATTGTTTATTGCTAAACAAATATTTATTGAAGAAAGCAAGAAAGTTATAGTTTCTGTTGATGCATGTGCCAGGATGCAATACCCTTCACCACTCCAGGATATTCTGAGGTGCTGCAGTATTTTTTAAAGCTCATATTTTTAAGCTCTGCTTAGTTTCTTCTGATTGCTTGGAGATTACAGGCTTTGCATTGTAGCCAATTAAGCTTCCTGAAGCCAGTTTTTGTGTTTATTCTGCTTTTGATGATATTAAATACATCAAAATTTGCAATTAATTTAATGGCTCTGTCATTTAGCTTAACAGTTCATTGCAGATCAGTATCAAAAATTAGAACATCTGTATGTGATAGTAGCCTTGACTTTTACAATATTTAATGGGATAAAACCATCTTACCTGAAAGCCTCTTACCATGGCATATTGATGTAGCTAAGATCTGCCGTACCACTCAGACTAGGGATTTTGTGATCCCCTTCCTCTTATCCCTTTCTCTGTGACTCCCAGACACACAGTAAAACCTGCTGCATTCAGGGAGTGCTGCAAGGCTGGCAGTCAGAGAGCCTGGAGGTCTCCAGTGTGGAGCTTCCCTTGCTCTCTTTTAGCTCCCCTTGCTCTCCCGTTCAGCTCCTGCTCTGATCACAGTCAAGCTTAAGCACTGGAACAGTAAGAGAGGGAAGGAAGACGCATTGGTGGCTTTCCCACAGCACTACCAGTAGATTTTGGGTGTTTATTCTGGCAAGGCAGATGGAAATTTAACATAACCTAGCCATGCTGAGTGTGAGCTGGGAGCATTCAAGAGAACAGAGCACCCTGCCATCACAGTTTAGCAAATTTAACTTAGTTTTTCTGGAGGAAACTCCAGAGTTTTGTTGGATTATGAAAAACCAAACTGTATTATTTGGTAAATACATTTACTTGGCAGTAGTTAGCTCTACTTTTTCCATTGGTTCACAGTGTTAATATAGTGCTGGAGTTTTTTACAGTGTTCAGGTTAGTACATCTCTGTATGAACTTTATTGAACCAAAAGGGAAATAAATAATACAGAAGTTATGGAAAAAGGGCTTAGATAGTGTTCTTGTTTCTACATAGCATCACCAAAGATCTAACTGTGGCTTTTTCTTAAGATGCCTAAGATTTTTGTTTAGTCCATTTTTTAACTCTTGCACTTGTATGATCAAAGACACAGCATGATAAGACATAAAGTTTTAATGAATGTAGACCTGGGGATGCACTTTATTAGAATTCTAAAATTCTGCTTTTATTTCTAACAATATATACATGTCTCTTGCATGAAAAGGTCAGCAGAGTAGGGAACAATCTATATTGGTGAAATTCTCATGCACCATACCTGGAGAAATTTAGAGACAGACTGCATGGTATCTGCCTTCTATTTCAGACATTAAGAGCTCTATTCCCTACTCTTTGCATATGCTAATGAAATGTGATGTTCAGAGAACTCTCTCAAATAATGCCATCATGAAGCAGAAAGGTAACACTTCTTAAGTAGAATTCCTTGCTATTGTTAAGAATTGATTTTGCTTTTTAAAGTTCTTTCACACTACTAAAAAAATTAAAATTATACTTTTTTCGTTCTTTTTTTTTTTCTCCCTGAAGACCTGTTGCCCTTTACATCCCTAAACAGACATTTATCTTCCATAGTTCATGCTCTTTATCTAACCATCTGTTCCACTCTCTGAGATCTGTTTTCCTGTGTGTCATGTCATAACACTTGAAGCAGGAAGAAATTTCTTGCACAGTTGGGCATACAACACAGGGAAAAAAAATGTTGTTTGGGTGCCATTTTCCACATATTTGCAAAGACTCTCGTGGTAGCTTACAGTAAGCCTGAAATTCATAATTCTTTTTCATTCTTTTCTTGTGTGTGCAAGCAGCAAAGACATTTGGTGTATTTTAACCAAGTTGAAGTACATTAATTTAAGAAATTGAGGGTTACTTGCAAATATTCCTGTTACACTGCAATATCAGTATAACAATATCCTGTGATTACAGGCTTCCCTTGAGTAGTTGTAGCTGTCTGTTGGGCATCATGTTACCACTGAAGGAGGAAAAGGCATGATGCCTCTGTGTCTCTGCATCTCCTGTTTCTCTAGGGCTACCTTCCCCTTCTGCTAGCAGCTGGTAGGTGAACAGCATCTTGCATATCAGAAATTGGGATCTGCCTCCAGGATAGAGAGCAATCCTCTTGCTTCTATGCATGCATGTTTTGAGGACAGCGATGGGAGGAAGGAATACGTACATACAAGCCTCTGTTTGATTCCCAGGTCAAGACTGATATCTTCTCTAGTTCTATTTAGCTATTGATTAATTTTGGCACTGGACTAAAAAAATCATTACAGGTGTTTCTCAAGTTCTTCAGTGATTTGGCTGTTCTGCAGTGGCCCTCTGGTTGATTCTGGATGTGACCCCTGATTCAGCTTTAACTGAGGAAGTCCTAAATTTTAGCAAAAACATGAGCCTCAGCTGGTAACTTGGCAAAAGAGTTCAAAACTGCTTCTTGAGCTAAGGCTGAGGTGATTGCTTAATGCACAGTAGCCTTACAGACATTTTTTCATTACTTTTTATCTTAGAGAGTCTGGCAGAAAGACTGCATAAAGAGGATCACCTAGAGAGTTGAACTCACAACCAATTTGAAGGCTAAAGTAATTTGACGTATATATGAAATGTATATATTCCCACATATATTTATATAAGTGTGTTGATACTTAAAATTTAAATTTTTTTTGTGGAGGGGGGTTTATAACATAGAACCTTTTAATAGAAAGTGCTTGATCACAAAGTTTTAGAGCAGTTCAGTATGGGTTACATTTTCAGGGATACTTTAGGCTGGCACCACAATATGAATCACCAAATTTTGTGGGACCAAATGGCCAAAGGCTGCAGGTGCACTTGGGGTGTCTGCATATCTAGACACTGCCTGCAGAAACAGATGTGTCCTCGTTTTTCTCAATTGCCTTTAATCATACCATCTGATCCTGTTCCCTACTGTGTAAGGTATTGGGCTGGTCTCCCACTGTAGTGTATGACCCAGTTTTTGGGAGTTCTGGTCAAATATTATCCAGAGCTCCTGTTTGGAATGGACCTGTGGGGAATCCTCTCACTTCATTGGCACAACCTGGACATGATTTTTGAGCAGTAGTTTTCTTTTGGCAAAAGATTGTCATTTAGGTCTTCCTTTACACAAAATGTTGGCAGGAGAGAGGCACCCAGTGTGGGCTGTCATCTGGAAAGGATTTGAGTCCAAGCTAATGTATTCTGGTAACGTATTAGAAGTTTGAGTTCTCTTATGATATTAAGGTTGAGTTTTCTTATGATGTTCTTTACTGTTTTTTAAATATTTCTTTCTTATGCATCTTGTACCACTGCTCTGAATTGTAGCTTGTATGAAAGTTAGAAAAAAACATGTGATTTTTTAGTTCTTGGCTTGCTTAAAGAACTCATCTTGGAAATGTAGTTTGACAAACAGTTCTGTGAGTTAAACCACATACATGACAAAAATTGGTCTCTTTTGGACAAGTGTTGATCTAGCAACAATTTTCTCTGGTTATTAAACCTAAAGACTGCATGTTATTTGAGTTCTAATTTGGGCATCAGTGAGAATCACCAATATTTTTTCTAAAACTTCTTCCTTAAATTCATATGCATGTTTGTGTTAACAAAAAACCAAAGCTCACTAAACAAACAAGCAAACAAAAGGGCAGAAATTAACAAAAGATGAACGCATGTAAATAATTATAGTTTTATTCACATAGGCATGAGAAGACATCCAAAGGATGAAGTGAAGACACTATATTTTAGTTTACCAAACAACTTTTTTCAAATTTGAAACAGCTTTCAACCCAAAAAAATTTTTCTGTGTTTATTATTGGAGCATTGTATAATAAATAAGTTTTTAAATCCTTATCCTCTCTGCAATGTATTAAATTAATACAGCATGGGACAGGAAAATACTTTTACAGACCAATAAAATAAACCTCTAAATTTATTGCACCGATTTTTTTCCCTGACAGTTTGGATTTTAGAATGTTTAAAATTTTTTCTTGCCTGCTAGTAAAGACAAGAAAAATTTGAAATGGTGCCAAGAACCCATCCTGAAAACATGCATTGCTTTTGGTCTTTTCTTTTTCATTTGGATTTGATTCTCAGAGAGCTGAAACAGTTAATGATGTGGAAGAAATTTCAGACACCTTCAGGTGAAAAATTTGCATTCTGTTTTACCACTGTAAGTGGAATTGGACTTTCAGCTTTATTACTTCAGAAAAAAAACCAGTTTGCATGAAAATATTTTTGTGAATTTTTGTGATCTTGATCATTGTGTAGCAATGAATTTTTAATATAATCCTTCTTTTAGTCACTTAAGTTCATTTTCACTGGAGTTCTGTTGTGGCTCTGACAGCTTCCTCTTTTTGACTGTCTAGATAACTGCCTGTCTGTTTTTCTGTGACTGCTTGTTATACACTCAGCATCACAGTACCAGGAGTATATCCTATACACTCTCTTTTGCCAGAAACTGTCACAACTGGACAAGCATGTGGAGAGCTTTGAGCTTTTAGGCAGTGATACAGAATATTTTGGTGTATTGTTGATCAAAAGGTAGAAAATAAGTGTTTCTATTTAAAGCAGATTGTCTACAAACAGTTTACACTTATGTAGGTAAGGCTACTGGTTAGAAGCCATTAGGAGGAATGAATGAAACCTTCTTGAAATGAGTAGCAAGGTATTTGAAGCCTGGTCCAGCCTCTCGGTCCAAGATATGCTAAAGCAAAGGCGAACATCTGTCAGAGAAGAGGCAGAGCATAGTCCTAATAAAAAGAGTTAAAATGTTAGGTGTTATGCTTAGGAAAGGGGGAAAACTAGCTGTTCTGCCCCTTGTACAAGGTTTGCTATGAAAAATTACCACAATTTCATTCTCTTGGCCTTGTCTCCCACTGCCTATTGCCATCAGTTCAGAGCAGAGCACTCATCAGACTGTGTTGATGAGTGTGTCCTTCTGTCTGCAGTTCTTGCAACCCGTTTCAGTTACCAGCACTGCTTCCACAGCTTACCATGCCTTTGTAACACATAACCAGCCTAGGGAACAGAGGAAAAGATGCCAAGACATGGCAGTCATCATGTTTGAATTAAAACAGTGTGAGTACTTAAGTGTCTGAAAAAATTCCCGAGTTCATCTGGCAGGTTCTGTGTTTATTAAACTCTTTGCAACGTAAATTAAATGTACATCTGCAATGGCAAGTTGCAGAGTCTGCCAAAATATTAAAGGGAAAAAAAACAAAACTAAAAGAAAGCAGGGAAAGAAATAATGTTGTAAATGTTCATGATTTGGATAATGATATGTCTGTTCTACATATGACAGTTTAAAAAACATGTATAGCATTTTAGAAAGCATCTTGGCTAAGTGGTCTGCTCCTTTCTGCATGTTCATGTAGATAGATGTCTAGTTTCCAGAGACTAGCTCATCTTTCTCTTTCTAGTCACAATTAAAAATTTATATATCATTGTGGTGGTGGGTTTCTTATC
>VWYP01033652.1:0-82928 GCA_013400435.1 Pycnonotus jocosus
TATTTAAATACACCTTAGGAAACACTTTGAAGCTTTTCTCTCTCTGTCCCTCGATTCAGAAAAAGACAATATCCAAAGGGAGCTGGATGTACTAGCCAAGGTGGGAAGGAATGACAAAAGTATGTGGGGCAGTATTTTGATATGCGTAAGAACGAGTAGTTCTTCTGCCTACAGATTTTAGGTGCCTGATACCAAGAATGGAGATTGTGATTTTCATAGAAAAGGATTATTTTTTTTCTCAGTCAAGCACAGGAATCCATCTAAGACCTCCAACAACCACAGCACCTAAAAGCCTGGTGTTTGTTGATGTACATAGTCAGGGATATTGGCTCCATGGGCCCAAGACTTCAGATTATACGTAAGCAAACACAAAGAAGTTTCCGAAATCTCAATATATTTGAAGGGCAGCAAAAACACATATATATACTTAGTTTTACTTGCCTTGCAATTGCACATAATTTATAACCAGCATTTTCATCTCATGTCCAAATGGGACACAGAAGAATTGCGAGGACATGGTTAATGTAACCTGCAACAGAATATTAAACAAAGTGAACAATAATATGAATTCAGAGGCACCTATTGTAATTAATAGATAGTTGGGTGGTTGGATGTTTTTCTCAATATCAAAAAGGATAATCTCTGTAGGAAGGGGAACACTGAGAATATACACATGGCAGATTAAACCAAAGATGGACTGCCTTAAAAAAACCCACAATGCTCATGTTCTAGAAGTGGTTCCAGAAAGTCTTGTGGTGTAGCAGCCACCTTGCACCCACATGAACAATATTGATTTTCATTTTCCTAGACCTTTAGCCTGAAAAGCAAGCTGCTCTGTATTATTGTGCAGATGGGAAGGACAGCAAGCAATATTTTAAGCTAACTATGAAATTACACCTAGAAATTGGTTTCCTTATTGTTACAGAAAATAGTCCTGCTGTTTACAGCAGACCTGGGTCTGCAGATGAAGAAAAAGAATCCACAGACGTGACACAAATATTTTGCACTGGACATTACCGTTCTACACTTACATGACTGTGTTAAATTGGAAGGAGATGGAACCAGCTCAATCCTTAGATTAAGTACAAGACCACCATAATGAAGGATCATAGTTTATGCAGGACCACAAATCAGGTCCATCATGACATGGAACATTGAGACAAAATTGCACTTGAGCGTAATTAAGGACTAAAAGGATGATTAAGGCTAGTAATTCTGCCCATTAAATAAGAATTGACAGACAGAGAGGTCTTGTGGCAAATGGCTGACATTTGAATTTGGCAGCTTGCAGTTTACCTGGAAGGAACACAGAGTGGATGTGAGAAGCTAATGAGTCCTATCAGGAAAAGGCAAAATTGCAAAGAAAAACTCTAACCGTAGTTCAAAGCAGGATTGACAGCCATGACTGTTGAATCTTGAAAGACATTTTAAAGCTTGTAGTGTAAGAAAGTAATGCATCATTCTTAGAATCATAGAATATGCAGAGTCGGAAGGGACTGTGGATTAACACAGCCACAGTTTGGTTTTTAGTTGAAGCGGATGGGAGTTTCCTTCCCTGCCAGGACTTTGCATTTTGTTTAGAAAAAGACAAGAACCTATCAGGGGTCAGCTTTTCTAATTGGCGTGGGGTTTGACCACTCAGGAAACAGAACACGACTTTTGGCAGTACCCATATGAATCTCAGACTGGATTCAAAGCTCTCTCTTCTTCTTTGGCCTGGCAAGAGGTAACATCATGGGGTAGCCGGGGCAGGCCGGGCCAGGCCCCGCTGCCCCCGGGCGTTTTCCCCGGGCTGCCAGCGGGAGAGGAGAGGAAAAGGCCAGGCGGCTGCTGGCTCTGCGGCCGGGGCTGGGAGGGGATGTTCTCTTCCCCCTTTCCAGGCCCCTGGGAGCACCGCTGAGTTGGGCCACCCCAGATTGAGATGGAGGTGTGGTAGGAGAAAGGCATCCATCAGTCTGCTTAACGCCTGGGATCCTGGCTGCTGTTCCTGAACCTTGCACCGTGGCTTTGAGAGCTTTGCAGCTCCCGCTCGGCAGGGATCACATGGCCACCGCAGGCCCGGGCAAGCTTTCGCTCTCTCCTGACACAAATTGAGACTTTTCTTAACCCTGCTCCGAGATAAGAGAAAATGCCAAATTACAGATACGTGAAGGGACAATATGAAGATATCTAAGTCAATAAATAGTGACTTTTCAAGTGGAAGAGATGACGAGTTGCCTGAGTTTNTGAGCAGGCTGCTATTGTGTGAGAGCCACAAGCAGACTGTTTTCTCTTGTGGAAAGTTACCAAAACACCAGGAGAGACTTCTCTCCCTCAAAGACTGAATGAATGACTATTTTACAAGTGATAATGACCTGGAGTTCTGAGTTTTGCCTCTTTACATTGTTTGTAGAAACTGAATAGTATGTAAAGAAGAAAGGAGGGGCTTTGAAGGTTTCCATCTGTTTTTTTTTTCTTTCATTTTCTTCCTTTAATGTGCGTGTTAATAAACTATCTGTTTACCTTTAGGTTGGGCTTGTTTTGCCTTTTTCACCCAAAGTCCTATCTCCCAGTTGATAAACAAAAATAAGCGAACCAAAACCATCACATTAATTGGTGGCCCATAAGGGGAATCGACCAAACCATGACAGGGACCCACAAGAATCAATCATCGAGTCCAATCTCTGGCCCCACACAAGACACCCTGAGTGTCACATCATGTGCCTGAGAGCATTGTCCAAACACTTCTTGGACTCTGTCAGGCTTGGTGCTGTGACCACTTCACTGGGGAGGTCTTCCAGTGTTTAATCACACTCTGGATGAAAAGCCTCTTCCTCATACCTAACCTAAGCCTCCCCTCACTCAACTTCATGCTGTTTACCTAAGTCCTACCAGCAGTCACAAGAGTGAAAAGCTCAGTTCTCATTTTTTTGAAAACTCTTTTTCCCAACTTAGGACATTTATTTGAGGGCAGGTCTCCCAAAATGTGTCACTGACCCTCTTACTCACATCCCAGTTGTTCACAGAAACTGTTGGTGGCAAGTCAATTCACACCTCTGTAAATTTTACCTTAGCATTTTAAGGGTAATTGGTTTTTTGGTGGTAGGGTGTGATTGTTTGATTGGTTTGGGGTTTGTTTAGTTGTGTTTGGTTTTTTGGTGTTTCTTTTGTTGGCGCTTTTTTTTTTAATTGAGTGGGTTTGTTTATTTGAGGTTTTTTGTGTGTGTGACATTTCTCGCATTTGTTTTGGTTTTTATTATCTTTCAAACAAGAGTTACATGACCTGGATTTTTAATTTCTTTTTACACATTCCATTGTGTATTTCTGGCACATATAATACATCATAAAGTGGGTCTGCTTCAAATAACAAATTATAACTTGCAGTTTTTGAGTGGGTTTGAGATCAGACAGCTAAGTAAAATCAAGTCACTCATGGCCACAACAGAAATCTGAAGGGACAACATGAAGGCTTGGTCCAGAACTTTATATATCTAGGAATAACTGAATCTATGTGAACAACAAGAAAATCAGAGTGATGATTTTTTTATATATTTAGGAATAACTGAATCTATGTGAACAACAAGAAAATCAGAGTGATGATTTTTTTATATATTTAGGAATAACTGAATCTATGTGAACAACAAGAAAATCAGAGTGATGATTTTTTTATATATTTAGGAATAACTGAATCTATGTGAACAACAAGAAAATCAGAGTGATGATAAGAAAGGATCACTGGAGTAGCTGTAGTGTATTCAAATAGGAATTCATCATATGAAACTCAAACTTGACTAAGGCAAAATGCAAACATATTTGGAAACAGAAAGAAACATGAGAAACTAATGCCAAAATGCATCAATAAACAAGTAGCTTACAAAGAGACACCCTCCTTTCAGAGCAGACTCTGGAAAACAGTTTTGCAAGAACAGAATCTAAAATGTGATGAAGGAGATGGATTCTTCATTCCTCCAGTATTTTTTATTATTAGAAGTTAAATGCCAGGATTTTCTAGTTTTAACACATTAACAGATTGGCAATGAAAGAAAATTCCTTCTTTCTTGTGACTTCTATGAAAAGGCTTGGTAAGTCTCAATTTCACCTGACCACTACTCCCCAGTGATGCCTCACACCAAAACATCTTACAGTTCCTAATGTCAGAGAACAGTCAACAGCACCTAAAAGGCCATATAACAACTGATCAAAGTGCTAATGGATACTCATGAATTAATCACCTCCCAGATAATAAACGCATGTGGGAACTAATGTCTGTACAAAGTTTGAAAACAAAACAGAGCTACTCTCCCTCAAGTGTTATCATGCTTGACACTGGAATTACAAAAAAAAAAAAANNAAGTGTGACAAAAAAAAAAAAAAAAAAAAAAAAAAAAAAAAAAAAAAAAAAAAAAAAAAAGTGGGAAAAGAGCTATCAGGAAATACCTGACTCCCAAATAAATGCCACAAAATCAGTTTGTGTCTGTAACAGTGACAACCTACATCTAATGTTATAACTGTAAAGATTATACCAGAAGCTGTTCAGCAACAAGTAATTTCTGCATTCAGGAGTTACTTCCACACATTGCTGTTACAGAGGAATATCACCAATGTACACACATGACCTACTCTTTCTTCCTTCTGTTGCAATGTCACTGCAAGTGCTTGAAATTACATAGAAACCCTAATCTTAGGTCCATGCAAATGCACCCAAAATATTTCCCAACATTTCATTTCACTACCAGGAAATCACAGAGTTCACTAGGAAGGTGTGTTCACACACACTGAAAAGTAAGAGTAAGTAAAAATATTTGAAAATTAAAAATACCATTTCACTACAGAGGATTAAGTGACATCAGAGACAGCCATTGGGATAGTAACAATTACACATATTTATATGACTGATTTTTATAATTATTAAAGAATTTGAATTTAATTTTAAAAGGAGTAACAATAATAATTATAGATTTTAACAAGTAAAGACAAGACTGTGTCTGAGTATCATGAAACACTACTTGGCAATAAGACCAGCAAAGCAGCACAAAAGCATCCCGGGGGAAGTAGTGGAATCTCCATCATTTAGGATATTTAAAACCAAACTAGACAAAATGTTGGAAAATGTTCTGTAGGGAATAGTCCTGAATTTGTAAGGAGACAGACTGGATGACCTAACAGGTCTTTTTCCATCTGTAATATCTATTACTGTGCAATCCTCATGTCCTCAATCCACACATTAAGCAATCCCCACGTAGCTACAGTGCCAAATGATTTGGTTCCAAAGCTCCCACTCTTTTTTTACTCATCATTTAAGACTAGCAGAGCAGATGCTACTTAGGAATGAAAATGTCCATAGCAAGATCAACAATGAGGAATAAAATATAATTCTGAGGCCCAACCATGTAATTTCTCTCACACCAGTAGTTCTCAAGCTGTGTTACTGCATGCAATGTAAAAGGGTACCATTAAGGGAACACAAACAGTTTGAAAATGGTTTGCAGCTTACCTCAATGATCTACATTTTCAGTATGACTTGGATTTGTGAAATCAGCATGGTTAAATCTTGTTGCAAACTACTATGCATCTCAGCAACTGATGAAAAATAGTTCTGTAAAGTCTCAACCCCATTGTCTCTAGCTCTACATTGATGACAGTTTCTTTCAGTCACAACAATAATCTAAGCAGTATCTACCTCTGCCTTATTCTCATCACTCAATCTTGATTGTGTTTACAAGTCTTATTTACATACCACAAGCAGCAGCAGGAAGAGGGAGGACATTGATTATTACAGACTTCACCCCCAAAGTTCTTCTTTTATTCTGTATAATAATCTGTAGTGTTACTTAAATTGGAAAAAAAATTCAGAAAAAGAATCCTTTGATCAGGGATGGCTATTCTGTTTTCATGATGGAGGAATACATCAGGTTTCATACTTACAAATGAGTTTCTGAGCATGAGCTTGCAAAGTGTGAGAAAGACTCACATATTTCTATCTCTCAACACAGAGAGGAAGGTTTACTGCACTGAGATAAACAGCAGAGTCACACCTTGCTTTTTACCAGAGGTGGTGCTTTAAATTTTTAAGGACCCTGTTGATCCCATGATAGCTCTGTTTTGTTATTCATCATAAGGAACATGCCATATGTAGAACATCTTAAAGTTAGAATTTTACTTGGGGTTTTTTTACATTTTATTTAATAGCAGATTAAATACATATATTTGACTGGTTTCAGTTTTCTGAATATGAAAGCTTTACTTTGAAAAGTTTTTAAAATATTTGATTAAGTACTATACATTCAAACAATAACTTTGTTGTTTCTTGGTAAAGCATATAAAATTAAAAAAATATTCGATAGTTTTTTACTTCTTATAGCAATGTTAACATGCTTTTTACATTTTCTTCTTTCTTTCTTTGCTTCCTTTTATATTTACACAGGGAGAATTAATCCATTAGCATAGCCAACTTGAGTTCCTTCCTAGCAGAGTATATGGGAGTTTGCACATGGCACAGGTACTTCAGCTTGTTTACATAATATAATTGTGGATTTATATCACTAGATATAATGATATTTATATCATTAGAAGTTTATCCATGGCCATGTTTATTCCAGAATAAAGATATCCATACATAGACCCATAAAGATAAGAAATATTTATAAATTTAGGATATAGTACTTTCCTGTATATCCACAATCTGTATAATATCTGGCCTAAATTGTACATTTTTAAAACAGGGACATTTCCATTGAATCAGAGGATCCCAGAATGGTTTGGGTTGGGTGGTGTTATGAGCCACTGTAATAATAGAATAGCAAAGTGAGCTTTCTATGGATTATGGATGGAATCCTGAGGTTCGAATATTCCCTGAAATAGGATTAAAACTAAACAAGATTAAATGCTGACATGAAAATTTTGATATCTTTTATTTAATAGTAAAATGAGAAAGAAAAAAAAAAAAAGAAAAACAGGATAAGGGATGGAGGGCTGGGGGATGGGACAGGAGGACAGATTAATAGAAGCATATCAGAACTCCATGGATCCCAATAGTCTCTTGTGGAGTCTGTGCAAACCTGGCAATGGATAAGCCTGAGTCTAAGGCTTCCACCCTGAAGCTGCTGGGCTTGGCTCTTCCAATGTTCTCTTAGCCTTCTCTATTACTTTGCAGACCTGAGATGCGTTGAACAATAGTGTCATTTTCCTTATCTCAAACAGCCTTAAGCAGTTTCACTCACAGTTCAGGGTTTCAGTCAGGAGGCCCATTCGGGTTGGGCTTCTATGGTGCAGCTTGGTTACACAATTTTGCTATAATAGGCAAAAGTCTCATAAAAATGTTTAAGCCATAAATCAAGACATTTCACTCTCTGACAATTGGAAGTGATAATGTAGCTCCAAATCCCTTGGCAGGGGCAGGAACATCTTCCACATGCTCCAAGCTGGATGCTCCAAGCCCCATCCAGCCTGGCCTTCCAGGCATTGGTGTTCACATCTTCTCTGAGCAACTGGTTCCAGTGCCTCACCACCCTCACAGCAGAGAATTTCTTCCCAATATCTAATCTAAACTTACTCTCTCAAGATACCTTCTTTTCATTGCTATTATAAATTAATGTTACATATTCTTCTCATACAGTGTAAAGTGAAACAAATAACTTCTGTTTTCTAAACAGTGTTGCACGTCTAACTACAAGGCTAAAATATTAAATTTAATTACACATTTATTATTTATATCTAAGCAAATGGATAAAAAATTCTACTTCCCTTTGGAAGCTTTAAACTCACCATTTTTAAAAATTTATCAAAAATATGAGATGTGTGACAAGTGAAAAAATCCTGAACAAAATCCCAAGTTCATATTAAAAAATTTACAAAAATTTACAAAATTTACAATGAAGTTATGTGAAACATCTGGTTTGAAACAGAGAAACACTAGAACTCCTAAAATAAATCCTGTGATTGTCTTAAAAGAAAAGCAATACAGGAAGAAAAGCTATTATAATCTGAAAAAAAAAAAAAAGTTTACTAAACCTAATTGCTATAAAAATACAAAATAGACTAAAACTGGATAAAAATGAAAACCCAAAATTAACTATTTAATTTACCTTTTCTATTTACCACCTGTGAAGGTTAATAGAAAGCAAAATAACTGGGATGTTATCTTGTTTGTTTAACAGCACTTATTTCAAATTACTGCATGGTGTTAATTATGTGCTCCAGGAAACATTCTGCAAGAAGCACTGTGCAATATGGCAATCATGACTTACAGAAGATCCAGAAAACAAACAAAAAAAATTCTACTCACAACATACAGCAACATGTAACAGAAAGTCTGCAGCTTTGTATGCACAGGATGAAAATTATCTTGTTTCTAACATATTAGGAAGAACAACAAACGTCGTCATGTTAAAATCAAACATTAAAATAAATAAACTAGCCATATCTTGTTTTGACACTAAAGAATAAAAATACCATGTTGTATAGTGCCTTATTTTCCACTCTTGATTTTGCTCTGTAGAAAGGAACACAAGCTCTCATGGTATCTCATTTATATATACGGAATTCCAAGTATAAATCACAGAAATAATGTATACATAGACAATGAATATATATATGTTATTTATATAAGTTAAGTGACAAATTTAAAATGTATTTAAAGTTTGAATTAATTTTTACATACAAGTTTTGAAGCTACTTGTCCTTTAAATGAAGGGACCTAAAAGAATGTTTCATTTTTAATTTTTTTTCAACATTTTTTACATTTTAAGTTTTTTCTAGACTTCAGGGCTGAAATGGACAAACTGTTCTCTTATGTGGGGTATTGCCTTTGTAGATTCATCACTAGCTGGCAAAGCTACCTCCTATAATTCTAGAAAATGGTCTCAGGGTAGAAACATCAGGCATGCCCAAGAGTGATACACTACCTGTCAGTTCAGCTAAAATTTACACAGCACACAGCTAGAGCTAAAGAAAACTCTAACAAATGATATGGCACTTGGATATCATGGACTAGCATACTCTGCCTAGTAATTTATAAGTACAATGAAAATTGCTTCAGATGGAGAAAAATTTGCCTGTTTATGGTATTTCAGTTACTTTTATAGATTCTTGTGTTTTTAGCTCTTCATTTTGAATGTTTTATTTGAGGAAACCAAATTCCAATTAAGTGAGGTAGAGGTAAGCATTCGTACCCTAATCCAAATGCAAGTCAAGACTTTTTTCTTTTTTCTTTTTTTTTTTAAGACATTTCTAAAAACATCTATTATCCCATGTTCACATTTTGCTTTATGCATGTGTAAAAATCGTTGAGAAGCTGCAAGACCTGGCTATTGACTCTTGCTGCCTCCCCATGAGAAAGAAGCAGTGTTGCTTCTTCTTCCAGCATTCGGATGGCTGCTTCTCATCTCTACTGAGACTGACTCCCATTTCAGGAGAATGAAGACCCTCCCAAGGGGGCAGGAGCATTTCTCTCTTTCCCAGCATAGAAGAATGAAGGATGATGATGATGAAACACTTCAATGACACCAGAACTTAGCACCCACTTCTTTTCCTTTACTCTATACTCCCATACTACATTCTTGTTGATGCACTGTGAACTTACAGACCAGGTTTCCTATCTTTCAGTAAGGTTGTCATTTTTGTAAACTTATTTACAAGAAACAAGGAAAAGGATTCACTACACCATGTGAATGCCCTGAAAAAAGCAGATGTGCTCAGACTGTAAATGAAGCAAGCAGCTTTCCACTGGCAACTCAGGTACTCTGTTTTCTTATCGAAGAAAGACATACTAAAGGAGCTAAAGGGATGCTGGAATGGTCACCTTACATTCTCAATCAAACCTTTAACCTCTAAAAAGATAAACCAGATATGATTGACTATACTGGTAGCCTATACATCTACCAACTGCACACAAGTCAAAATATGAGAGGCAGAGTCATATTAGCATCATTTTTAGCTGGTTACTCTTTTTTATTGTCTTGACAAGCACTAAAAAATGAATTTTTCTGTCAGAGACAACATAGATGCACAAAATCCATCACCAAATTAAACTAACCAACTCTAGTTAAAAGCAAGAATTCCCTAGAAAAGTGTTATAGTTGCTGCAAAATGAAACAATATGCATTATATATTTAATTGATGTTTCTTCCTTGCATGAAAAGGAGAAATTCCTAAAAAATAAAACCCTTCTAATAAGGTCAACTGCAACTCCAAGGGCACAGTAAGGCATGCAACACAATGTTCACATTAGAGACAACCAAATTAACACTACATCATCAGCTAATATATTTACGTGCCATATTAAAATAATATATAGAAGCAGTAGTTTCACTCCTAATAACTTCATTAATAGCACACTGTAAATAGGCTTGCATTGCAAGTTGCAGATATGCTTTTAAAATCCCCTTGCAGCTCCTGTTTTCGGTATCTTCCTCCCATTAGCTGAGTGCCGTACCTATGGAACATCATTCTGAGTAGCTACCTAAGAAATAAATGACAGGTCTTCTATCAAAGTATCATTCATGTTCAGGTCTACAGTGCTCTTCCTTTACATTCCTTAATAATTATTTTCCTCTTTTTCACATAGGTAAGAGGTCAAATTGTAGATTTAGAGAACCTAAGGCTATGAAAATGATCATGACCACCTATGCTGAGCTCCTGAATAATGCAGACAACATAATTATATGATTCCAAATTAAATCTACAAAATCCTAATAAAGGAATAGTTTATTGTACTGAATGACTTCCAATTTCTGTTTAAAGGAACTTCAGACTCTAAAGAGCCTATCATATTCCTAAACCATTTGTTCCATTGGTTAAGTACGCTGAGTATAAAATTCGTATCTAAAGAATAACTTCACCTAACATGCATCAAACTGCTCAGCCTTCTACCTGATGCAAGACCCTACCCCCAGAAACCTCCTCTAGGTTGCTCTAGGTTTTACTTAACTCTCTCCATAAACATTTTCAGTTAAGGAATTAAGTTAAATTAGCATTCCAGTTTATCTCAGTCGTGGTGATAATATTAATCCAATTTAACAAACATTTTTGAGAAACAGTAAACCCAAGCTTATGAAGAAAAGTATGGGCAAAAAAATATATATTGAATACAGAAGCAGAAAGACAGAATAACAAGCAACCATAAAGCTGGAAAAATGATCTTACATTAGTTAGCCAGTCTAGTTTCACAAAAAATCATTAGACTGAGCAACTTCATCATACTATTCTTGCAAAATAGTCAGCTATTTGAAGAAAAATTGTGTTTTGATCAATCAGGCCTGAAATATTCTTACTCTTACAAACTAATTGAAAACAAAAGAAAAAAAACTTAAAAGTCATTCAAAATGTTGGCATTTACCATGATTTAATATACTCAGTTGTTCCTAATCTTTCAACATTATTTCATCACTCCTGTCTTCTTAATTGTCATAATAAGCATGCCTATGTAAGTTAATATGTACTGAAAAAAAAACCCAACTAAACAGAGTAAAAATATTTAAAATGTAGCCCCAAGGAACAGCTGAGGAAAAGGGCAAGGTTTCATTCTTTTATTAAAAGTTTAGACTGAACTACAGGTTAAAGGTTCTGTAACACACTAACAACGTGGTTTCCGTTAGGGTATAGCTTTTGGATGGTTACCAAGACAAATTTTAGCTCCTTGTACAATTCTAATCCTGTTTGCTATACAAACTTCTTTGCCTCATTCAACTCCTTCCATAAACTCATGACTGCTACCAAGACTGGAAAAAGTCAAAATATTTTTCTAAATCACAGTGAAAATACAATATTTATCATTTTCTACAGCTCCATCCTTTTCCCCATGTGAACAGGATTTTGTCTCCTTTGCAAAACACCAGCATAGTTTCAAGTATATAATGAATAATATTATATCAATTATTATATCAATATTTTAAAACTCAAGGTCCTATACCACATTGGATTTTATAAATTTCGTACAAGTGAGCTAAAACATCATGTTTGACCAGAATAGATTTCACATGAAACTAATAACTATAAAGAGTTAGACTTGAAGATTAAATGGCTGAAAAAATGCTGAAATCTTAAAATGACCAACAGAAAAAATATAATCCAAAAGGTATGGAAGCAGAAAATTATTTTCTGGAACAAACTAAAAATACTATCAGGATAAAAATATAAAAGCAAAGTGACCTAGCCAATTATAACCAATGTAAAAATGAGACACTCTGTTCAGACAGAGGGGTTTTTCTGAAGTGTTAACATTAGTCACAATAAAGTAGGCAATTTGCAAGAAGTCTGAATGAACAAAAAGCTGGAATTTTAACAAGAAAATCCACATGTTGACCAGAACTTCATATTCCTAGAAACTCTGAACCAAATGTAAGTCTTAATCTTTTTGTGTTTCCAAATGAGGACAGTTAATTGCATAACTAATTATAACAGCTGTTGCATAAGAAAGAAGAACCACTAATTAAAAACGTAAGAAAGACAGGACCTCAAATGCTGCTTCTCATCTTGCTTCCCCTCAAGGTACTTCACCACTCTTGTGGCCCTCCTTTGGACACTCTCTATAATTGCTTAATGCCTTTTTTAAGCATTTTAAGTTTTGGTGCCCAAAACTGCACACATGACTCAAGGTGAGGCCACCCCAGAGCAGAGCAGAGCGTGACAATCCCCTCCCTTGCCCAGCTGGTGATGCTGTGCCTGATTCACCCCAGCACAGGGCTGGCTTTCCTGGCTGCCAGGGCTCTGCTGACTCCGATTCAACTGGCCATCAACCAGGACCACCAGATTCTCTTTCCACAGCACTGCTCTCCAGACTCTCATTCCCCAGTCAGCACATCCATCCAGGGTTGCCCCATCCCAGTGCAGAATCCAGCACTTTCCCTTGTGAACTTCATAGGGTT
The DNA here is from genome assembly GCA_013400435.1 of Pycnonotus jocosus. Lineage (NCBI taxonomy): Eukaryota > Metazoa > Chordata > Aves > Passeriformes > Pycnonotidae > Pycnonotus > Pycnonotus jocosus. Next base: position 12,843 of record VWYP01033652.1, read on the forward strand.
GGTGATTACCCAGCCCTCCCATTTGTCAAGGTCTCTCTGCAGGGCCTCCCTGGCTTCAAGGGAGTCAACAGCTCCTCCCAGTTTTATATCATCTGTGAACTTGCTCAGCATCCCCTCCGGTCCTGTGTCTAAATCATTTATAAAGTCTTGGAAGAGCACAGGGCTGAGGATGGAGCCCTGCAGAACTCCACTAGTGACAGGTCAGTCTGATGTCATCCTATTCACTGTAACCTTTGTGCCTGACCCATGAGCCAGCTGCTCACCTATCCCATGATCTGTTTATCCAGCTGTGGGCTGGACATTTCATCCAGAAGGATCCTGTGAGAGATGCTCTCAAAATCTTAAAATAAATCCAAAAAAATTACATCAACTGGTTTCCCTCGATCAGCTGGTTGGGTTACCTTGTCATAAAAGGAAATCAGGTTTGAAAAGAAGGATCTTCCCCTCATGAACCCATGCTGGCTGTGACCAATGACTGCATTGTCTTTCAGGTGGTGTGCAATACCTGCCAGGAAAATGTCCTGCATAACCTTACCAGGCACTGAAGTGAGTATTCAGGCTAAGAGGCCTGTACTTTCCAGGGTACATTGAGACATTACTGACCAGCTTCCAGTCAACTGGGACCTCTCCAAACTCCTAAGACCATTCAAAAATCATCATGAGAAGCCTCATGATGACATCAGCCAGCTCTTTAGCTATTGTCAGATAAATCCCATCATGCCCTATAGATTTATAGGGATCCAGCTAGAACAGCAGGTCCCCTACAATTTCAGGGTCAACTGGGAGTATATCATTCTCAGACTCTTGGTCCTCTAGCTCAGGGTACTGGGACCCTTTTAGTCCATCAGTGGTGTTGAAGACAGAGGAAAAGAAAGCAATAAACATCTCCATCTTTTCTATATCCCTGTTTTTGGGGTGACCATCTTCATCCACTAATGTGCCCATGTAATTTCTGCAGACTTTTGCCATTCATGTATTTTAAAAAACTGTTTCAACTGTCCCCTGCATTTCTGACAAGCTTCAACTCCAACTGAACTTTGGCCACACAAATTTTCTCCCTAGAGTAGCAATCAACATCTCTGTATTCTTCCCATGTCCCCTGGCCTTGCTTCCACAGGGTATATGCCTTCCTTTTCTGCCTTATCTCCAAAAGAAGATCCCTGCTTAGCCAAGCTGGCCTTCTGCTTTTTCTGCATGACTTCTGACATTTTGGAATTGCCTGTTCCTGTTAAGATGGACTTCAGCACCTGCAAAAGCATTTTCCAAGGGGACCTTACTTACTAGTTTCCTGAGCAGCTTGAACTCTCCTCTCCTTATGTCCAAGGTTGAAATTTTGTTGTCACTTTTCCTGCTGTTAACAGAGATTTCAAACTCAACTGCATGGTCATTCTGGCCAAGAGGGCTACTGGTCTCCACTTCACTCAGGAGACCCTCTCTGCTCACAAGTAACAAATCAGCATCACTCCAGGTTGGCTTTCTTAGTAGCTGCACCATGAAATTGTCATCCAGGTGTTTTAGGAATCTTCTGGACCTGGATTAGATCAGGCTAGAGGGAGGATCAGTTGTTCATGTAAGTGTGTGACTAACTGCTAATTTTCTTATTATTAACACTCAAAAGAGCTATCAGAAATTCATGTTTGTTCACAATAAATTACCTCAAGTAAAGTTCCCCAGCTCGAGATTGTCTTATGACTGTATTACTTTACATTTTAATACAGCAACTTAGTTCTAGTAAACTTGAGAATGTGAGTTCCCAAAAGTATTACAGCTGTTGTAATGAGTAAATGGGAAGGACCAGAGGAAAGAAAAGTGAGAATAATTTCTATTAATTCCCAGAATGATGGTAGAACAGAGAGACTTTAGATGTTATTCACTTTGACAACAACCAGCAGCTCATTCAGCACATGCATTCTTTGGAATAATTACAAGCACATGATGCCTTTTGCCCAGCCAACAGAAGCAAAAGGAAGCTGAGGGTACTGCAAGCATAAGTTTCAAAAAAAAAAAGAAAAAAAAGAAAAAAAAAGAAAAAAAGAAAGACATAAACAAATGCAGAAGGATTGAAAGTATTTCAGAGTGAATATATAAGGATATAAGCAGTACTAAAAGGTACTGAAAGTTTAGAAAGCTCTAGGGAGACCTAAGGGTACTAGTAAAAGATACCAAAGGAAGAGGGAGGTAGCAAAAAGCTGGATTTTACAGTGTCAGGATGGAGGATATATACAATATTCACTCTCTGTCCCCACACCCCAAAGAAAAAAAAAAGAAAGATAAAAGAAAATTCATTCATTACTTTTGAGTGAGAAAAGTATTACATTACTCTAACAACGGAGAAATAATATAGAAAATGAGAGGTATGGGTTATCTTGTCATTGTGAAGATGTATGTTTAATTTCATGGTGCTCTGGCCACCAAAGATGGACAGACAATGGGGTACCACTTCCCACAGCTGCCGGTGTAAGTGGTCAGGAATGGAGGACAACTGGGACCAAGCATGACACTATAAGAAGACTGCTTTCACATCTTTGTTACCAAGAATGCTTACTTAACTCTGCAAAATCCCCTCCTACACTCTCTCAGATTTCACTGTAAAAATGACAGAAAGTTATCTTTGATGACAATTACGGCAGCTTCCTTCAAGACACATTTGTTAATTATTTTTTCTAATAATTTTGATACTACTGATTCTACCCTTACTATTGGCAAGATACTCGTTATAAGACTGTATTACATTCTTACCTTTTACTGGGGGGAAAAAGAAAGTATTTTACCAATAGAATATTTTAACAAACTAATTAGTATGATCTTGAAAGCTATTAACTTGTTGAAAAAGCTATTAACATATTTTCATTATGCTATCTTGCAAATTAAATATCTATGAGACTCCAGAATCAGGTCTTTATTCTGAGAGGAAATGTCTCTGCTAAGGAGATTAATTTTTTTCCTTTTAATTAGAAAAATAAGGTAACATGACAAATGTGTATGTTTCTCTCACACATATTTGTAAGTGGTGTTCGTTGGACAGTAAATGGTTAAAGACATCAGACTTTAATCTATTATAAAACCTAATACTACAGGTCCCCAAATAATAAATCCTTGCTTTTCGGTGGGTTTCTATGCTCACGTGAGATTACACTTCTCTTTTTTTGTTAAAGAAAGAAAAGAATTACACATATGAACAGCAAGAAAAGTTTGATTTACTTAAAAGTGAAGTAGAAAGAAAATGCTTCATTCTTATCATAAGTGAGGAAATGCTTTGCTTAAAAGAGTAAACCTCATCACAATTTAACACAGAAGTTTAAAATAATTCATCCCATAATGCCCTATCTCAATACTATGGTTTCATGAACCCTGCAGAAATTCTCTCACCTTTAGACACACTGTGAATCTTTATAAATTATGCTTTGCATATGCTCAGCAGAAAGTTCCTTCCAAAAGCAAAAGTCTCTTAAAAAAAATCCAAAACAAACAAACAAAAAAACAAACCCAAAAAGCATCCCTACTGAGTACTCTCCAAGCTGGAGACAAAGGAGCTTATCTAGCCCTTTGTAGTTGCCTCTGTTCCAGGCTGTTACAATGCCAAAGACAAGAAGAGACAGCAAGGGAACATTTCCTTCTGTGCCTTTTGTCCCTTCACTAATCGAGCACTGAGAGTTCACAGATGAAGAAGCATAAAAGAGGCAAGGAAGACCAAAGACAATTAGGTAGATTAGACAGACAACTGCTACTGGAACAACGATACAAAAGGTCAGAGGGGAAAAAAAAGAATCATCAGAAGGGGAAGAAACTAAGATGAGACAGTTTTAGACCTATATTTGCTCATGAAGGACAATGAGCAAAATCAGGACACAAAGTAAGGTGGGTATGATGTCAGGGAAAGAAAAGCTGCGTTAAACAGATGTTGCCAACTTTGAGGAGGTAGAGGACAATTCTGTACCAATATAGCACATCCTGCTCAGAAACTGGAACTCAGTCTGAGTTTGCAAACTCAACCATCTCCAGTGGTCAGCAAAGCCTGTGCTTTAACCTCTACAAGCTGGCCCCTGCATAGATGATTATCATTAGTGCTTCCTCAAATTAAGTCCCAGATGTCTGTGTTATCATAATGAGCTATGTGATGATCAATATAATTCCGCATCATGGAATTTTTTTTTTAGTTGGCTTCACTTTAAAACTTAGCAGTCTATATTGATAAAACTACAATTTTTCTGAGGGGTCATTTTCTAACTGGATAATATTATTTCCCAAATTAGTTTTATCCCTTCCTTCAAATCATAAGTCACTGCTAGAGAAGTACTGGTATTACATCTAAAACTGACAAAGAGTTGAAATGGCACCACCAGTAATGGGGCAAATATTCTTTAAAGATCTTTTTAGTGCTTTGCAGGGAATATCATCATCACTGTCCCAAGCCAATAAATAGTTCTATTGTTCAATAAGACATACACTGAATTTGTCCTTCCACAGAAAAATAGAATCTTGTTGAATAAATGTGACATGCCAAGATCACACTGATCATACATAATGAGGTGAAAAAATTAATCTATTTAATTCCCTTACCAAATACAAAGCCATTAAAGAAAAATCTCTTTGACAGTAAGCCAATTTAAACAAGAAATCCATATTGCAAAAGCAATCTTTGTATTTATCATGTTTTCCTTATCTAGATAATAAAAAATAAGGGGTAGATGTGTCTTGATCAATGTGGCCCCATTTTTTCCATTCAATTCTTTCTCTATTTTTCATTGTTGGGAAGTTCATAAAAGAGTTTACCTTCTTCCTTAGTTGCATGCAACACTAAATTGAAGTTTACAGAGTTTAGACTTTAATATTGATCTTTTTATTAACATCAACTGCAGACACACAGTACTGCCCCTGCTCTTGTGAAAACCAACATAAACTAGGAGACACCTGTATAAAAAAAATTAAACGGATAAATGTTAAAGGATGGTCTCCCCAAAATGAACAAAATCCAAATAAGAAAAACTGTATACTTTTCTTATCTCTAGCTATTGTTCTGAGGAAGAATCTTTAATTTTACAGAAATGTTGACTGCAAAGCACAGAAAGCATATTTGTTGCATTAATAGGTATCATTTTACACAGTTACTTGCTAGATTAAAACTGCATTTTACAGTGATGCAAAGAACTGCAAAGCTGAAAAGAGGGATTATAAAACAGAAAGGGTAGTCTTCAGTTCAAGAAATATTTTTATTGCTCTCCAAGGAGATTTATTTCATCCACCCTATAGCACATGTCAAGAGTTATGCTGATCCTTCACCAGGAGCTAAGTACCCTGATAGTTTTTACATTACCATGCACCACAATGGCAAGCCTTGACATTGGTTGTAAGTGTCAGATGGAGGCTTCATTAATTGTCATCATCTTTAAGACATAAAAGAAACCCCCTCTTCTTGAATGTTATTACACAAAAAATGTACATGTTATCTATATACAGCAAGTGCAAAAATGTTTTGTATTGTAATAATAATCATTTAGAATATACGGGGTAGAAAGTGTACTATTGTTAAACTGTCAGTCAAAACCCTTGTTATACAAGGATAGAACATCACATCCATCTATAACAGCCTTTTCTGTCAGTCAAACGTGTTGTTCTATACAAATCTAGCATCAATTTGATTTTTAAATTGGCAGAGGCTCTAAAACATTACACTGATGTGATTCCAATGTGATCTAAGTTGCTGTTGATATCAGAATACAATGCAGGTTTCCTCTAAAATCTAGTTCTGCTTCTGCTGTTAGACATCTGCAGAACATAGATGATTTTGCATATGTAAGTACATGAATAGTCAGTTTAAATTTTTCTTTCATTATGTTCCAAAGAAGTGTTTGGTGATAATCTCTAATTTTAAATGAGAATAATTTGCAAAGTTTGTATAAAAGTGATTAAATTATTATTAGTATGGACCTCACAAAAGCTAAGAAATACTCCTATTTATTCATAACTTACCTTCACTCAGAACAAGATTAGTCCCTTTATCTCAGCTGTTTTATGAAAATTGAGTTAAAAAGCACTGAAGTCCTTCAGCATTTTTCTGTGACATTAGCTGCAGAATGAACTGAATGGGACACACTACTCACAAAAGAATGTAGAGTTGGACTCCGCTCCTTGTCTTACAGAAAAAATGAACAAAAATAAAAAGCACAGTGAAATTTAAATTTATTGGATAAAAAAATACAAAATAATAAGACAAGCTTTGGCCCTTTTTAACCTACTCCCATGCACACCCTGACATATACCATTTTTCTACTAAGTTACTGATTTCCTTACCTGGGTTCAACATAAGCCTGAGAAAGCATATTGTATCAATCTTTCCATAGACCACTTACAAATTTAATCACCCCATTTCTCCCATCTTTGAAGTGTGAAAGTAAAGGTAATAAAAAGTACAGGTTACCAAAAGCAACAACAGGTTGCTGAGTTATATTTTTTGATATTTTGTTTTTAATTTCACACAGGAATCATTAATCTAGAGTGATTTATTAGCATCCTGAAAATTATTTGGGCATACGCAAGGTACCAGACCTTTTTCATAGCCGTAATTAGTAACTTTTATTATACTTGGTATTCACAACAACTGTATGGAATACTACCTAATGACAAGGTTTTAAAATCTTCAAGAGCCCTGGGGACAAGTGCAAACAAATTGCTACTGAGATGATATCACCAATCACTTTTTCACTTGGGGCAAGTTCAGATGGATTGCTACTGAGATGGTATCAGAAATCTGTTTTCCACATGCACTGTTTCAGTAACACCTACAGTCAAGAATCAAGGGTGCCAACGCCTAAACCATCTACGTTTTCAGAACACTAAAGCTTACAACTCTTAGTTAAGGCACAAAATGCAAGCTCATACTTTACCAGCCCAGCTACCTTTTTACAGAACTGAGATAAAACAGTAATCCTCAGTGTATCAGACATAGAAATATACAGAACTACTCAATAGAAGTTTTCAAAATAAGGCCATAATTCAAAAATTCCCAATACCTTACTTTTGCTCTTAGCTTCAACATGACTACTTTCCAGTAAAGGACCTAATATTTCCATGATTCATTTAAAATTTAACACAAAAACTCTCTTATAAGACCTTGCTATTTCATTCACATCAGAACTGTGAATGCTTAATACGAAAGCAGTTTCTAAGGCAATATAGAGTTTACACATAAAGAGAAATGTATATCAGCCCAATTAATATCTACAGCAGTATGTACTTAGGTAACCTGTCAAAGGAGGCTAAAAAAAGTAGGTAGCTTGCATATTGGTACTGTGTACTGTCTTTCCATTCTAAAAAAACTGTGCACAGCACATTGTATATATTCAATTGTAAGTCTCACATTTCATGTGGCCAGTAATGTTACATTAAGGGCTTCAGTTTATGTGCTTTTTAATTCGAGATTGAGTAATTTTTATCCCTGGCTCACTTATCATTTGAAATATCTGAACTGGTATTTGAAAGCTGGTCTACAATAAAAAGTATCTACAAGTCAACTACACAGTTTATAGAATCATGGAATGGCTGAGGTCTTGAACAACTCCTGACTCAAAACACATTGTTAAAGCTGCATCCAACTGAGTTTTAACAACCTCCAGGGATGGAGACTCCATAACCCATCTGGGAAACCTGCTCCAGTATTTGATCACCCTCCAAATATGAGGGACAGCACAAATTACTCACTCTCAGTTAACCATTATATTGACAAAAAGAATATATTCATAGTAATTCTGGAAAAACAACAACAACAAAAACCACACACAAAAAAACCAAACACAAACAACCAAAAAAACCCAACCAGCCAACCAAACAACAACAAAAAAAACCCAAACCAAAACCTAATGTTTTTTTAATGACATTGCTTATTCTGCTTAGAAAATTGATCTTTAGATACTAACAAAGCTTGGAGTTTATTTTTCCCCAAAAGAAGTTTTCTTCATAAGAGTGCATAAGTTCATGATACCATAAAAATACATCGGACACAACTCCTATCTCTGAAAGTTTACAGTATGTCATCAAAGCAGAATTTAGGTGAAAGAGTCTTAAGTAAATAGAAACACACATGAAACCTTGGAAATTCAGTTTCCTATGGTTACAAAATAGACCTGTTCATTCTTTTTTATGAATAAGCATACACATAAAACTGAAATTAGCTAAGATTTGTTTTAACTTTCAACTTTCTTTAAAAATACCTGGCATAGCCTAAAATATAACACTAATAATATTAACTATTTCTTCTTTAAAGATTACTGGAGAACTAACCACAAATTACTAAAAAAACTCAAGGAAATTAATGTTTGAAATTTACATGAGGAAAAAAAAATTTATCATATATTTTATACACTGGAGTCAAATATAAAGAAAACATATTTACCATTCACAAGATTTTTCCAGGTATTTTAAATTACACAGCTAAAAATATTACCATCTCAGTCTCAGACAGATATTTGCTACTTTCTACTAGAAACTTAGAAACACATAAGGTTAAAAATAAAATAATTGTGTTATCAAAAAAACTCCCAACAAATCAACAACAACAAAAAAAACCCAAAATCTCAGGATCTGTTATTTCTCAAATAGTAAAACTGAATTGTGAAATTGAGTTTATATAATACCTTAATCTGAAAAAAGAAAACAATAAACCAAGTTTAAAAGTGAAGGTTAGCACACAAATGCTTCTTCTCCTCCAGCATGTAAATATGAAGATTCATTCTTTCCCCAAATTTGTATTTTCAAAGAAAACCCCATCGTGGTTGATTTTGAAATGTACAGATATAGTCATGGAATACAGTGCACAAATTTCCACACTGACCATCAGATTCTAATCATTATTTTGACTGATAAAAATGTAAAATGTCTATACAATGTCAATTTGCCTACTGCACAATCGCTTTCACTGAAAAACCCAGCCCAAAAGATAGATTATATATACCTATATAATACCAAAAATTTCTCTTCACCAATATGGTGTTTTATGCATCATGAACTATGGAACAGAATCACTCCTCTCAAGAGGTCTGCATCATCACCAGAGCTTCTGCCTGGCTCTATCAGGTGGCTACTATTTTTTTCCTCCTTCTGTACTTCAATGGTTATGCCAGCAGAATACAGTTAAAGATGCCAATCTTAAAATTTCAAGGCACAGAACAGATATTAATTTATGTCTGCAACACTAAGAAGCAAGCAGATATTTTACATACCTGGAAATCAAAGAAAGGTGAAGTGCTTTGTCTAAAGGCTCTTGGAAGAAATGAGTAACAAAGCCATAATTAAAATTCAACATCAAGCTTCATGTTAATCCTTTAGACCTAACTGTCTTTTTTCAAAGTACATGATTTAGAACTTCAAAATAAGAATCAAATCAGTCCCTTTTCTCAATACAAGCTTTCATGATAAAATAAAACACCACATTTAGCTTCTTCCTCTGTATTCACACGAACAATCATCTTTCTTAGGAATCAAATTTATGAATTCGTTTTGGATTACAAAAAACAATTACAAAGAAAGTCAAGTCGCACGCAAAATTTAAATTCCGCATTTGATTTGGCTTCTACCTCTGTGTACTGAGGGCCCCACAGGAAAACACACATACGTGCCAGGTATGCTAGAGTACCAACTTAGACTAGACCAATTTAATTAGTTTGCTTTCAATGCAAAGGTGCAGCACCTCAGCAATTATGAGATCGTTAATACAAGAGAGCATAACAGCACCTTTAGAGATCTTGTCTAACCTCTAGGCACACATATAACTCCCATTAAGACTAATGGGAGTCACATGTGTGTATCCAAGGGAGAAGAGACCCATTAAAACTGATACAACATATCCATTAATCTTCAGGTCACTCTTAAGGTCAAACATTATAAAAATGTTTATGAACAGTACTTGCTAGGTATTCACAGTGGCTACTTTGGTTTGGTACAGACCTGTGAGCAGTTAAGGCCATGGAAAAATGTCTGCATTAAAAGCATCACTGTGTTTCAAGTAGTGGCACAGAAATTTGAGAGTGCTTTTCTATAGTCAGAGGGGACATTTTTCTATCATACCCTGAAAGAATTAGAAGGGTAGAAATGACAGGGAAGGTTAGACACAAATGAAAACCTTGGACAAAGGTATGCTTTAGCTTTTCATTTTTCTTCCATCCCCCTCTCTTTCTTCGTATTTTAGTCCCTTAGTTGTGGTTTTCAGCTTCAGGAAGAATATTAACAGCAGTGACTAAATTCCCAATCTGTGCAGCCTACTACAAAGACACTACAAATAACATTTTGATTACTGAACCAGCAGCAAACCACAACAATTTAAGTACTGCTTGCATGGAGGAAGGGGTGTTTAAAGTGTTTCAAAGACAAAGGTAATCTTAGTTTGCTCTCTATTTCTTTAGAGAGCATACCTGAAAACTGCCTTTTCCATCACTGTAGTATATTTCAAGCAAGCATGTTCTTTTCCAGTTTCCAAAATGGAAAATGATAACATTATTCAGTCTGTCAAACCAACCTGTTCAGCAATGAATTTGCTGTCTTTATCCACATCCAGGCCTGAGGAGAGAAAGAGAATTCTCAGGAGCATGAAGGCCAGATGATCTCCATATGAACAGAGTAGAAATAACAGCAGGAGGAAATGTGAGTGCCAGATGAGTACAGAAATGCAGAAATGAGGACACACTTCAGGTATGAAGTACCCCTCTTTATTTACTGCTTATTTCAGTGACTGGAGTAAACAAGAAAAGGTGTCTTCATCAAGAGTTACTCCCAGACTATTCTGAAACTCAGCTTCCAGAACTCATGTCGAAACTCTTACTCAACATGAAAGACTTGTTCAGAGCTGCCCTGATACTTCCTGTTACAGGGCCTGTAACTATTCTAAGCATTAACAACTTGGCCCTGCCAGCTTCTGTTCAGACCTCCTGTGATGGACATAGATAAGTCAGCTGCCTCTGCAGTGTTAGGTCAAAACAGAGGCAAGGGCTCACCTAGAAAGCATGGCTCCCAGAGACAGCCACAGTATCAGCCCCACCAAGAAACAGCACCTTGCTTTGCTCTTGCAGGTCCTCTATCGCCTCTGCTATGCCCATGTGACACAGTCTCACTTCACATGATCTTAAATTATAAGCTCTCCACAGTGTCCCATACAAGGAACTGTTTTCCTTTCTGTTTAATTCAAAAATACAAAGATAAAATAATGATAATAAATTAATTTCACGGTTCAATTAACTACTCCTCAGCAGAAGTAAATTATTACATGGCTTTGTTTTAAAAACAAAGCAAAAATTACCCCAAATACCTTGGTGTATATAGTATATTACTTAAATATTTGGAGTGATTGTTTTTTATTAGTGGTAATAAGCTTTCCACTACAATGTCTTTCCATTAAACAAAAGAATCTTTCTAACTCAAAAGATAGTGCATTTTGCTTAAAATGCACTTTTCACACAAAAAGATCTAATCCCCTTTCTGTGAAATCAGTCATGTGAATTAGCCCTATTCACTTCAAACAGGTACTCTAAAAGAGGATTTACTCATTATTAACGAAGTTAGGCATCTGTTTTGCCTAACTGCTTTATCATTGTGAAAAACTACATGTAAATATTAAACAAGACTGTTCTTTCAGGATCCTGATATTCATTGTTTGCTTTTTTTGCCTTTTTTTTGCCTTTTTTTTGCCTTTTTTTTGTGATACCTGAGGTAGTCCAGAGAGCTATCTAATTTCCCATGGAAAGAAAAATAATAGTACAGAATGCAACAATATGGGCCTATGGAATGCCCCTCCCAGCCTTCTCAGCAGAGATAACCTCGGAAGTTATCTGAAGAACTATAACCCTTAATGTCACCTGTGAATCTGTGTTCATGAATATGCCAAAACTAAATATAATTATGGTTTGGAAATAAATACATCACTATTTGAGTATCCTTTAACTTTTGTTTAATAAACATTGACAATTTCCCCCAATCCGCTCACACAGAGATCTCTTTAGTTTGCTTTCCAGAACAGTAATAATCAGCTTCATAGTGAAGTTTGCCTCACCTAAGGTGTACAACACAATTAAATTACAGCTTTTGAATCACCTAAAACACTTTCGAGCCCGTGAGGGAAAACCGGACACGGATGCCAGTAACTAACCGAGCAACCACTCATCAAACAGTGCAACTGCTAGAGAAATACCGCCTGCAGAGCTTTTAGGCTGTGGCCACGCTCCTTCCCCAGCCTGCTTGTTTCTAATCTCACAGGCCTGTGAATGCTGACAGCAAACGCTCCACAGGCTTCCCGCCTCCCCACGGACTCCACTCCAGACTGCCCTCGCCTCCAAGTCACACGCCACCCCAGGCCAGGAGTCTCTTCACTCCCACACGAGCGGGCCCCCGAGCAGGAGCCGCTTCTGGCGCCGGCCGAGGCTCAAACGGCGGCATCGCCACTCGGCTCCCACCGACCCGGGAGCACTGGTGGCGGAGCTGCCCCGCCCCCCCTCCGCCATTGGCTGCTCCGCCTAACGCCGGGCCTCTGATTTGCTTCTCGGGCTGTCAGTCAAGCAGCGCGCAGCCCGCCCTGGCACAGCCGCCGTGCGGAGAGCCCTTCCCGCCCGCCGTCCCGGTCTCCCGGAGCGCTCCGTGCGCAGCCGCGCCGGNCGAGGCTGAGCCCGGCGCACCTGCGGAGTGGCGCAGGGCTGGGCCTGGCAGCGGCGCAGGTCAGTCGGGACGCGGGGCGGGACGAGACGGAGCGGCTGCGGCGGGCGGGAGCCGCTGCTGGGCCCATGGCCTTCGGCGGAGCCTATCCAGGCACCCTCCGCGGCTCGGCAGGTCGGGGCAGTCCCTTCGGCTGAGGCCCCGGAGCTCCTGCAGGGCCTGCTTATAAAAACTTGTGTTTGGCCTCCTGCACTCCCCGGTCGCCCCCGTTCCGTGAGTCCCGCCGGCGTTCAGCGTCCTGGTGCCGCAGCGTGCAGAGACGGGGAAGCTTTCCAGCTAGGCCCAGGCGTGCGGCAAGAGAGGACAGAGCCTGGTGACGACCTCTGCGGAGAGGAAAGGGCATAATGTCCTGTCAGAGGGGTGTTATTACCTGCATTCTGGTATCACCTGAGAGACTGAAACATTTATAACCTTCAAGGGTCATTCCTCTGGCTACCTACTAGGTCATTCCTCTGGCTACCTACTAGGTCATTCCTCTGACTACCTACTATAGGTGGCAGAGAAACCTAAAAATGAGGGTGGCACCATTCCACTTTCTATTAATCCAGTTTTGTGCAGCCTGTAAGTAACAAACCATTGGTTCATCACAAAACACATGTGGATTTATTCTGAATGGCCAATGTGTTTTGACAGATAAATTCTACTTATGACAGTTCATACTGGAAACCACAGCATTGTATTTCTTGTATGATCTGTCAGTGTGAGGAGGCATTCGCTAAGGTCGAAGGTGAAGTATGATTAAAATGTGTACTAAATGATGACGTTTGTACTAAAACTTGAGTTCAAAATATTTTGCCATTTGATTTCATTGGAAGATAGTTCTTGTCAGACTTTTTTGGAGCTTTTCTTGACGTATAGTTTAGCTACAGTTGATAAAGTTTTCTTTTTAAGACTAATGGTATTTTTGATCCTTTTGAAGATCTGTTTTATCAATGTTTTCTTCTACAGCTTATTTTTCATCTTTCTGCTGTGGTTCCTTCTCAGCAGCAGCTTGTTCTTGAGTTCTTGGCTGTCCATCATGACTAGTTTATCTAATGAAGAGATTAGTAGTAAAACAACTGAAAGTGTCATTGGTGGTACTTAAAGTAGTAAATAAGCTATTAAAGGGAGGAAAAAAATAATGTTTTGGGGTTTTTTTAGTGTTTGTTTGTATTGCATGAAGTCATCAATTTCCGTTACTCACTATGGAGTTAAATACACCTCTATAAGATGTATGAATTAGCTCATTAAAAGGGCTTTTCTTTTCCTCTTTAAATTATAGTGGTAATTGAATAAACTAGTAGGGCACATGGTCAAGAGTACTGAAGGGATTTAACACTCATGTTTTAATTCTTCTGGAAATTAGTGCAGAAATAGGTGATCATGTCAGTATTGAAATGTCTACTTTGCTTGCTAATGCCTCTAGCATTAGGTGTTAGTAAGAATACTTTCTAGGACTTAGTGCTGTGTTGATGGTTGAATTTGGCGATCTTACAGGTCTCTTCCAGTCTTGATAATTCTAGGATTCTGTGACTTACACTTAATTACCCCAATGATTGTAGTGTTCTCCATATCATAAAGTTTTTGATTGAGTCTGTGAATTGGAAAGTGGAATAAGTTTAAAGCTGTTGTCTGTGAAGGTTTTGCAAGGATCCTATATTACACCCTATTTCTTGCCTACTAGTCTGGATTTTTTGGGGAGAGTCTGAAAGAGGTGCAGTATTTGGGCTTTTTTATATAGTGAGAGTTTGTGCGTATGTCAATATTTCAAAATGCACAGTCTTATGCATATATATTTGCAGTTTTTAAAGTAGAAATTGTGGATGTTTATTATTGGGTACAGCGTATTGTGAGATTGCATTAAACTGGGGCCAAGGCAACTGAAATAACACTGCTTAGCATTTTGCCTCTGTGTTTACATCCATTAACTCCTAGGCTTATCTTTGTTCAAACTTGTGGGTTTTTGTTTGCCAGGAGCATCCTTCTCAGCAAGTGAAAAAAAATCAGTTCCCATTAATGTTGTTTTAACTACATAAATAATTAAAATTATGTATCTCTCTGCATGAGTGTCAAAATATCTTCTGCTTCTCTTAGAAATGTCGAAAACTGTAGAGCAATATCAGTGAGCTTACGTGTGTTTGAATCAGCTCATGCTTACATATCTCATAGCTAATCTCAGGACTCTTGGTATAGTAGCACAAACATATATTATGCTCGTAATTTATTTTTTAAAATTATTTCTTAGGTAATGGCCTTCAGATGCATTATGAATCTACCAGCTTATTAGAGGGCTCCCAAGCAGCTAGAGTGGCTTGCCTCAGTTCATGTGGTGAAGTATTAGGGATTAGGTTAGATACAAGTCTGCT
Source organism: Pycnonotus jocosus (assembly GCA_013400435.1). Taxonomy (NCBI): domain Eukaryota; kingdom Metazoa; phylum Chordata; class Aves; order Passeriformes; family Pycnonotidae; genus Pycnonotus; species Pycnonotus jocosus. The sequence continues at coordinate 27,878 of VWYP01033652.1, forward strand.
CTGTGCAAGGAGGGTGTTTAGATTTGGGAGGGGATTGTTTTGTTTGTTTGACAGCTCTGTTTGTCTCCTATTATACTCTTCTATTATTCACCCATATCTGTAGGTGAAGACTGTAGGTTTAATTTCATTGAAGACTGTAGTGACTGACAGAAAGGTTTTGATACTTAAGGTGATCCAGGACATGTAGGAAGTAAATGTTCCTGTAATGGACTAAACAAAATTAAACTAAAGCTTTCAATCAGGTATTATTAGTATATAAAGACTTGATTGAACTCTTCACAGAATAGATTAGGAAAGGTAATTTTTGTACTCTAATAGTTTTTGATATTGTTCCTAATCCAAGGACCTTAATTTGTTCTTTGACATCAAATGCTGTGGTGTATGTCAAGAAAGATACTTTATCGTCTCCATTTATAGTCTTTTGAGGTGACAGTCTTGAAAATAGCTAAAAACTACTACCTAGAGAATATATGGGAAGGAAGGAAACAGGTTTCCTACTATGTAGAATCAATAGCAAGAATACAGTGTAAAATACATGACGCTTAAAAAAGTGTAGAGTGATATCTGAATCCAGTATTAACGTATAGGTGGATGTAGTAATGAAGCACATGGACTTTCAGGGTAAAAAAACCCTAAACATTTAATTACATGTTCAAAATGTGAGACAGTGGGAATGTCTTCTCTTATTTTTTTAAACATATGAAAGTAGTTTCAAATCCATGAGGTTCAGAGAGAAGGGGGGAGGGGGGCAAAGAAGGGAGAAGATGGACAGCTTCTTGAAGGAAAATTAGTAGTAAATTAAACAGTAGACAAAACCAGGCAACAATATGAGATTATAATTTAAGTACCTTGTTACCCATATGTTTTATTTCTCTATTGGTTATGATGGCCTGCTCTTGCAAAACTTTTAAAAGTTGCAACTGTTGTTGCACTTGGAATTTCTGCATTTTTTCACTGAAAACAACAATCAAGAAGATGTAAAGATACAAATAAATTGTGTCCAGCTAACACTAACTGATAAGATTCAGACGTAAATACGATTTCATTGAATTAGCTTGTAAGCATGATAGGCTCCAATAATAATAATTAAGATAATAAGAAGAAATGTGAATAAATGTTTGAATTAAAAGATAGCACTGTATTTAATAAGAAATGTTCTTCATATATTACCAATAAATTAATTCTAAATTTATGTCAATCTAACTGAAGAATAAGATATGTTATATTACATTTTTGATACCTTACTTCATAAACCTTTTAGATATTTAATGATTTTTGGGCAGAGAGGGCTTTTTTAAAGACTCTCTAGGTAATAACTTTTTCAGTAAAGTAGTTCACTGTGTTTATGCCAGTTTAGCAATGTTTCCTTTAAGCTATATGGTCTCTGACAGAAGCTAATGTAATCTATTTCTTATTCAGTTGGTTAGGGATATTAGTGGTGGCTTTCTCTGAGAGCTTGATTTAAGAATAAGAAAGTAAGATCATTGCCCTGGATTTTAGGAGAGGAGGCTCTGGCCTCTTTAGGGATCTACTTGGAAGAATCCCCCTGGGTCAGGCCCTGGAGGGATGCAGCAAAGCTGGCTGATACTCAGGGATCACCTCCTCAGAGCTCAAGTGCAGTGCACCCCAACAGTTCCAAAGTCAGGCTAAAATGCCAGCAGCCTTGCATTGATGAAAAGGAGCTCATCGTGAAAGTCAGACATTAAAAGTTAATGTGCAGAAGCAGGAACAGATTACCTGGGAGCAGTATAGAGACAGTGTGTGAACATGCATAGATGTGATTAGAAAAGTCAGACTCTACCTGGAGTTGAATCTGGTGAAGGATGTCAAAGCAACAAGAATGGCTTCTGTAAATACACCAGTAGCAGGAGGAATACCAGGGAAAATGTGGTGTCACGGCTGAATGAACGAGGAATGGGGCTGAGGTTCTGCAGGCTGCCTTTGCTTCCATCTCTGCTAGCAAAGACCTTCAGACCTGTAGAGCACAGGGAAAAGTCTGGAGCAGGGAAGATGTGTATTTGGAAGAGGCTAGGTCAGGGAATACTTAAGTACATAGGACATAGATAATGCTCTGGGAATGAACCCATGAGTGGTAAGGGAGCTGGCTGATACCATTGTGAGGACAGTCTCAGTAGTTGTAGGACTGCTATATTGAGGAACTAGGAGAAGTGGCTGTAGACTGGAGGAAAGTCAATGTTTCTTCTGTTTTCAAAAGGGCAGGAAGAAATATTTGGGGAACTACAGCCTGATCACCTTTACCTGGATCCCCTGGAAGGATGAAAGGTGACTGAGCAGCTAATCCTGGAGACCCTTCTAGGACATACTAAAGAAAATGTCAGCATAGATTTACCAAGGGGGGAGCCGTTCTTGACCAACCTGATAATTTTCTGCAATTAGATGACTGGCTTGGCAAACAAGGGAAGGGATACTTGCATCAGTAAGTCTTTCAGCAGTGTCTCCTGTGACATCCTGGTGGAGAAGCTGCTGCAGTATGGGGTGGGTGAGCAAACAGGTCAGCATAAAACAGGCAGAACAGATGGACCACAGGGAATGGCAATCAGTGGTGTGACGTCTAGCTGGAAGCTGGTAGCTATTGTTGTACCCCAAGGGTCAATACTGTGTTCAGCCCTGTTTACCATCTCCGTTAATGGATCTGCATGATGCAATGTGTGCAGTTAGAAGATGATAATTTTGTCAATTAAAATCAGTCTTTTAGTGGAATACCCTAATGTCAATTTTTTCCTAGCAAAGTCTGGTTCCCAAATGTTTACTATTTAGGAATAAGATCTGAATTCATGGAATTTCTCAGAGCATCCAGAAAGTGCATTCAAATTTTCAACCTAAATGATAGTATGTTGGAAATGGACTCACTCACTGTATTGCTGCTGCAGTTAATGAGGAGAGCTGCTCCAAATTGTTCCCTCTCTTGGACTGCAGAAATTTATTTCATTCTGTATGGTGTTTTCAAGCAGGCTGCTTATCCTGTTTTGAGGTTTGTTTGGGGTTTTCTTGATCTGGGTTTTTTTTTTAGAGATAGAGTTGGTCTCTTTTCCTTTTGTCGCCTATTAGCATACATACTTTTTCAGTTAGACCGCTGAAGAGGGTCACATCCTTTCTGTTCCTCTCATTTTAACTAACAAGTGTGCTCTCAACATTGACTGCTATACAGCACTCCCTGAAAAGTTAAAAGCGGCAAATAAAAAAAAAAAAAAATTGGCCAATGTGTTGTGCTAAAAAGATGCAGGCCCATAGTCAGATTGTGCTGTATGTGCACAGAGAAAATAGCAGGCTCTCTGTTCTGTAGCTTCTTCAAGAGCTAAATTGTTCCTGCAGCCACACAGCTGACTTACAACTAAAAGCATCATCAGTTCACATCTAAACTTTACAAAAATCTTCAGGAAAGGATGCTGTCTGCTCGTAACATGACTCTCTCAGAGAGGGGGGGTAGGGATTTTTTGGTTTGGAGGTGGCATACAAGAATTTCAGAAGTTTGAGTTTATTTCAGACTCTTTTGAAAAGGAAACTAAATTCAGATTTTTCAGAGTAAAGGTGCAAATTAAGAGAAATTAAGAACTTTGAGGCATAGGAAAAATAGGGCATACACAATATAAGAAGGAAGAGGAATTCTAACAGTGGTGCAAATCTTGATTCAAGATTGATTCTGACTGGGTCTGGGCACTTCTCCTCCTCCTGCAAGGGGGGACCTGAGGAAGTTTTTTGCCTTTAGGAAGAAGTTGAATGCTGCTAATATTCATTGTGTTTGTATGAGTAGCTGCCTGGGAACAATTTTCCTAAAAATCTCATCTCTGACACTCCTTATCTCCACTCCTGGTTCTTGCTAATATTGTAAGTGGGACTAGAAAAGAAAGGAGTTAATCAAAATTTAAATTCTAAGAAAACTTGAAAAAATACATTAAAATAATAGTACTCAAAAGTAATATCAATTCTGTAGGCAGAGAAGCAGACAAAAAATATCACAGGAGGGGTTTGGTAAGGAGGAAAAACTTTTCCTGAAAAGAAAATTAATATATTGCCATGACACTGTGGGGCATAACTAAATCATGGAGGCAAATACATATTGGAATTGCAGAGGGATTTCAGAAGCTGTAACAGGCTGCCTAGCAAGGAAATTATTATTCCTCTTCTCAACTGTTACTTGTAATACATATATGCAGCCATTCAGTTGATTCTAAAATGCTAATGAAGTTATAAGGTTGAGGAGAAGTGTGGTGGATCAGTCTTCCTTTGTGTGTGTGAAGTTCCCATAATTACCAAGTAATAAAATCGTCAAGGATTGGGGACACTGAGCACATGAAATTTCCTCAGCACCCCTAGTAGTCATTGTTTATGCCAGATGTTTCAAAGTACAATCAAATGAAAAAAGTTAAAAGTAGGGAGGAATCACATAGTGTTATTTTATTTAAGCAGAGTAGCCTCTCACTTGCAAGTCTGAATAAACCCTACAGTGGACTTGTATGAATAATTATTTTCTTTTTATTTTTGAAAGACAGCTAAAAGTTTCATTATTTGTATTTGCAGTGTTGTGATGTTTTGCTTGCACATTCAGTATGTTGAGCTTGAAGACAGAACAGTTCAAGTCAAGTCAAACAAATGGCTTGAGTGTCTGTCGTGCTGTTGACTGGTGGTGGATGTAAGAGTATGATGCTGAGATTCAAAGGCAGCTGGTTTCACAGTTACCGTGTTTTCCTGACCCTGTTCTTTTTAGTGGTACTGCATGTATCATATCTGATTCTATGGTGACCTGTTTGTGTCCTAAATCTGCAGAAAAATAAGTTTAAATAGGGTTGGCTTTTGCCAGTTCAGCATGCAAAAATGATTCAATAGAAGTTCAGATGAGTGCTGGTGCTAATCTGTAAGATAAAAACAGAATACACAGTAGAAGGAATATAGGAGACAGTGACTGTAGCTGTCAAAAATTAGATTACTTTAGATTTTTATAGAACACAAGCCTGAAAAATGAGACATGTCAAGTAAGGTACTGGTTTTTATCCTTACACCAGTTGAGAGTTCTTGATTATAATTAGATTCAATTATTCATAAGTTATGCCATATTATACAAAGCAAACTTAAGATGTAGAGTGAACAGGCTTTTCTTTTTATTGATGCAAGACTTCATGGGTTCTAGCAAATTGTAAATGTATAAAGTCTGTAACAACACTGTCTTTACATTGAGTCCTCCTTTTGGTACAGATGTGGACAGAGGTTAATTATGACTTAGGCATTTAGGACAGATTTTACCATTCTCATCTAATAAGTATTTCTGATAAAAGGTTAAAGGACCTTATGTTCCTGCAATACACTACTTGGATCAGCATTGTTACCCTCGCATATTGCTGAATATTCATGACTGTACAGTTGGTATGCATATGTATGTAAAAAGGAAGAAAGTTGGAATAAAATCTAGGCAGTGACTGTGTTTCATAAATGATAAGCATAAAGTGTTTGATGCATAATTGCAGTGTTCTCTCATCTGTGGTAAATTATATCAGAGTATATAGAGCAGGTGTTGTTTCTGAATCTCTTGTATGTATCTTCTCAATCTTCATCCTGGCATCTCCATGCTTATCTGGTGATCCATTCGTATGAATCAGACAGGTAGGAGCAGAACAGAGACACGGAGCTATGAAATGAGAATTCAAGTTAGATGACTTTTTGTTTGTTTTTTAGGTAATTTTGAATGGAAGAAATGTAAGAAGGGGCATGGAAAAGATGCACACAATTGTGATTGACACTGTGCTTGACAAATAAGGTGATGTGAGATACAGTGCCTTTACAACAATGAAATGCATATGTTACATGTATCATGAAGTATAAGATCAACTTTTCAGAAAAGCAACAGTAACCAGCAAAGGAAGAGTTATGGCTGTAACTGCCCTCACTGGAATAGTTACGGCTATAACTGCCCTCGCTATGCTCAGAACTGTGCATTCATATTCTGTCATTGGATCATTCTGAAATGGAGCTGCATACCTCTGCCACCAGGTGATATTTCACATGCGTTACACAAAGGATGGCACTAAGGATTTACTAAGCCTTACGTTCTTTTCACTGCTGCGCATGCATTGCAGTGTTACTTAGCCATCCTTTTACCAGAACCTCATATCCTTATCACACCCAAAATGTCTTCAAATACAAGAGTCTCACAGTCATCTGTTGATCACATCAACAGCCGAGACCTACATTATTAACTTAATTTTTAACTTGGCTTAGTTTTTACACCTCCTGATACTCATTTAGTCAGAGATGTTGCCCTTCCTTACAAAGAGCTGTTTCTTCCCGGTTAACCGTCACAGTTGCCACTCTATTCAACTACTTCAGCCAAATTTTAGTTCATCAACAGTAAAGGTAAGGCACTTCTCCAAATAATTCACATCACACTACCTTCCAAAGAAAAGAGAGTCTGTTGTGTACTAGGCACATATTTTGCTCAGCACCTAGATCAAGGGATTTTTATCCATGTTTTTTGCAAGTCTTCAAGTTACAATGCAGCTTTGTTTTTTACACTTTTGGGGTTTTATCACTGATTGCTTTAAAAGGAACAACAGCTAAATTTCATTTCATGTAACAGAGAATGAGAATTTATAAGTGGAGCTGACATGTCCGTTTAGAGATGAATTTATGATTTGGTGTACTAAGGAGCAGGATGACAAGAAATAAGATGAGGGAGGAAGAGAAAAAGGATATGGGATTAAGAATAATAGTGATGGAACATTAACTTGTTACATCCTTATCTTTCCATTTATTCCAATAAATGAAAATTAGGGCATATCAAAAAAGTTGCCAGGATGATGCTGTCTCTGGCTTCTATGCTACATGGAATACAAATGTACTTTGAGGTTTTATAGCCTTGAATTTAGCACCACAAATTGTAAAAGGTAGTATTTTAAATATTAGTTATGAGGTAATTATTAGATCTGATTGTTTGGATCTAATAATCTGTCTTTTAAGAGTGCTGACTGATGACAAATTTATCAGAAGTCAGTAGAAGCTTTTAACATTCAGAATAGCTTTAGGAGTGGCCAGTAATAGTCTTGGTTGCTAGCATTCATCGAGGGGATGTGTTAACACTGGTGTGGGATTTTCAGTTTCCATCAAATGCTGACAGACATGACTGATTTACAACTTCCAACAGTGAAGCACTTTCCTGCTGCTCTTCATTACTGTTGTATCAATTCTGGCTCTTCTGAGCTAGTTTTGATTTTGTAACTTGAAGCCCTAATATTTTGATTCTGGCAGATAGTTTATGGAAGATAAATCAATGAGCTATCGTTATGTTTCCTTGCTGTCTCCAGGCATTCAGCAGCAGCTAATCTCTTGTATCTCTTTTTATGAAATCTAAGTTTACTGAGTTAAAATTGGAAACGCAGCCTGTGATTTGAATGTATCTTTGTCTTGTGCTTGGTCTTTGGACCTTAAATGTAACTGTAGCATTTACGATTCTGAGATTATTTACTAGTTGCTCACTTAACCTCCATAATAAAATTCTTAATTTTATCTATGGGATTGGTTTGTTACACAGTTATTCAGTGTTTTCCTTGAATTCGTGTATTTTGAGAAATAGTCCTTTCTCCCAGGAACATAAGAAATAAATAATAGTTTCTGTGATTGCAGTGTGTTACTGACTTTTCAATTAGTGTTAGTAGTTAACTCCAAACAGTTAAAGAATCAATTCATGTTCTTTAGAAAATGATAGGTATTTGTCTGAAGTATATAGAAATCCAGACAGTAATACGAAATCAATCTTTGAGGTTATTTGAGGTAGTGATATAGTGATAAGTTAATTTTACAGTGATTAAGAGACAACACAGTTGGGGCTCCCAATTAGACTTTGATCCGAGGATATTTCTCTCTGCACTTGATAAGCAAGAAAGAGATGAGAATTAATGGTGAGACATGAAGCTTTGAGCAGCTGGGGTCCATGTTCTGTGTTATGAGAGTTGGTGTAAAGGAAGATTTTAAAATTAACTGAATATGTATCGTTTGATTTCTCGTCTTTAAAATTTATTGATTTTAAATTGATATCTAAAATATCCTCTGCTATTGAGAGTACCCAAAGAGAGCGGTTAAATTATATACATTTTCACAAAGAAAAAAGTAGAACACATCATCTCAACGTTCTTGTGATGGGTGGAAAGGTAGTTTCCATTGCTATCTGTTGATACCCTAACTAAATGAATATTCAAGGAGGGATAATAAACCAAGGCTTGCTTCTCTGCTCTAACACACATCCAGTTTGGCAATGCTGAGTGCACAATACCAAATGTATTGTAGTTCCTGAAGGGAAAGGGATCTGTGTGTTAGTGTTATCTCCACAGAGGAGATGATTCTAGCATGCCTGCTCTATGTACTGTTTCCTCATGCTTGGACCATTGATCTCAGTGCTGGGGGACTTGGCAGAATCTAGTCTGTTGAAAAGGGTGAAAAATTGTTACCTTTAATGTATATCCTGTTGTTTCTTTGTGTTGAGGTAGTTAAGAACCTAAAATAGTAATAGTGAATATTAAAAGGGACTTTGTATCAGGAAATCTTCCATGGCCTGGAAATTAAAACAGTTGTCCAGGCAGAAATTAGCGATGAATATCGAGGAATAGTATAGGAATGTAAGAATAAAATCAATGACTCTGAAGAACAAAATAAGTTTCAATTTACAAAGCACAAGAAAAGAATCAATGAAAGAGTCCAAAAATCTGAGTAAGAGGAGGCATGAAGGGATAAGTCCATTACCTAGATCTGTTATTTAATAAGAAAGGAGAACAAGGAACAGACTTTCAAAGACTGATTCTTTCCTTCATACTTTGTAAAAGAGATATATTGTGACCTGCTACTTTCATAGAATTAATCTTAGACAGGAAATAAGAGTGGAACCAAAGCACAGAAAGAATAGCCTAAGGAATCTTAATATAGATGTGCTCAAGTGGCAAATCCTAATAAAATTCATCCTAGAATGATTGAGGAATTAGGCACCGCTGATTTTATTTATTTATTTAATATCCCAGAGGGTGGAAATGGCCAGCAAAATGGGTTTGTGTGTATCTGGTTTTGTGCCTCTTTATTCTTCTGTAAAGAGAATTGTTGAAACTGTCAGTTGTGATTCCAAATAAAGGTTCAGGAGTAAATAGTTTAGCAATTAATTTGTATCTAACGATGTGTAGATGAGAGATGGTAAAACAGCCAGTATGGTTTGGTGAGACCTGTTTGTAAGAAACCTAAATATTTTTCTCTTCTAAATAAGAAAAGTTTAGTAAGAGGAAAACTTCAGGTACAATACAGCTTGATTTTAATAAAGTCTTTTTCCCTACATGAGCCAACTAGGGAAACATAATACCAATATTGTCTCCATGAGATGTTGATGTTATCAGCATCAAGTTGAAAGATTGCCTTTACAGAGTAATTATCTATAGTACCCTGACAAGATGAAAAGGCATTAGTGAGTTGGATAATGGAAGAGAACACATACTTAGAAAAGTTACTGATGATAAAATCTGGAGGGAGTCTAAAAGTTTAGGGTTTTCTTTTTTCCATTGTTTTAAACATAGGATCTGAATCCAAAATACTCTTGATGAATTTGGAAAGTGTAAAATCAACAAGATGAAAAATAATGCAGGCATTTAACATGAAAAATTCAAAATACATGAATCCGAAACAGGAAATAATTATTCAGATAGAAAAATGAGAGAAGAAGATGTGGAGATATAGTAGATCTCAAGGTAAATTGCTGCTTGGAAAAAAGTAAAGTTGTTGTTTTATTGTGGATTTTACTTGGGTTTTTGGTTTGGATTGGTTTTTCTAGAGGATCAATACCAGGCATGTTGTAGGAAAGCAGATACTGTCTAATTTGGCAAATCTGTGAGTAGTTGGTCCTCTCACATGCTTTGCTGCTTTATGCTCTTGAGAAGGTGCAGCAAAATGGATTTTTTTTTTTCATTGTTCTTGATTTCTGCTATGGAATGAAAACCATCCTGATTTATACTAAATATGCTGAATATGAGAAAAAGAGTCTTTGTAATTGTTAGGGTTGTAAAACACTGGAACAGACTACTTAGAAAAACTGTGGAATTGGCTTTCTTGGTAGTTAAACATCTGTCAGTATATTTTTGAGCCTGTGTTCGTGCTGTGTTAGGATTTGGTGGGTCTCTTGTAGTCTATTTCATCTCTTTGTAAGTACAGCGTTAGACTACGTGTTTTACCTACACAGAAGAGATTGTGTAAAAGAATTAAATCACAAACTCAGTGAAGTTAGCGGATGTGCTACTTGTGCATCCTAAATGTAATTTTAAGTTCACAGAATGAGCTAGGTTGGAAAAGATCTTTTAGCATCACGTCCAATCTATGGCCTAACACCTGCTTCTTAACTAAAACCATAGCACTGAATGCTAAGTCCAGTCTTTTTTTAAACACCTCCAGGGATGCTGACTGCACCACCTCCCTGGGCAGATGATTCCTGTGCCAAATCACCCTTTTAGTGAAGAATTTTTTCCTGATGTCTAACCTAAACTTTCCCTGGCACAGCTTAAGGCTGTGTCCTCTCATTCTGTTGCTGGTTGTCTGGGAGATGAGACTGACCCTAACCTGGCTACAGCCACCTTTCAGGCAGTTGTAGAGAGTCAGAAGGTCTCCCCTGAGTCTCCTTTTCTCCAGGCTAAACACCCCCAGCTACCTCAGTCGTTCCTCACAGGGTTTGTGTTCCAAGCCCCTCTCCAGTCTCATTGCCCCCTCTGGATGTGCTCAAGCATTTCAACGTCCTTCCTAAACTGAGGGGCCGGAACTGGACACAGTACTCAAGGTATGGCCTCACCAGTGCCAGGTACAAGAGAAGAATGACCTCCCTGCTCCTGCTGGCCACAATACAGGCTAGGATGTAGGATACTCTTGGCTACCTGGGCACACTGCTGCCTCATGTTCAGTCAGCTGTCGACCAATACCCCCAGCCTTGGCACTCTCCAGCCACTCTGTCCCCAGTCTGTAGTGCTGCAGGGGATTGTTGTTGCCAAAGTGCAGGACTCAGCACCTGGACTTGTTAAGCTTTATGTTGTTGGACTGGGCCCATCTATCCAGCCTGTCCAGGTCCCTTTGCAGAGCCTGCCTTCTCTCTAACAGATCAACACATGCTCCTAGCTTGGTGTCATCTGCAAGTTCACTGATGGTAGACTCAATCCCTTCATCCAGATCATCAGTGAAGATACTAAACAGGACTGGCCCTGTCGCACTGAGGATGGCCGCGACAAATCTTTGAGTCTCTTGATTTCAGGGTGAGCATGCATCCCAGTCAGGCCAACTCCCACATGGCCCCACAACTGGTCCCTGGGGGACATCTGGCCACCAACTCTTAGAAACAAATTTTGGGTTTTAATTTAATAAATGTTTTTATTTTGCTTCTCAAAAAGTGATTTTACAGATCACACTTAAAATTATTTTGAGACTTCTGCATATATGTCTGTCATCTAATGTTTATGCTAGAAAATCAGGGAATGCAATTGCAGTAGCTCTGAGATAGAAACCGCTTGATTACTCATTCACAATAGAAAAGCCATGTGGAAAAAATGGCACCCAAGAGGTTACTTGGATTTGTATATTTCTGCAGGCAAAGTTTACAGACCTGTAAATTTAAATGTAGAATTTTTGTGGGCAGAATGCATTGACAAATATGCCTGATGGTAATACATCTCCTACTGATAGTCCCAGAACAGGTCAATAATAATGCTTATATTGATAGCAGCATTGCAGGAGATGTTACTTGGTATTATAGCTAAAATCCATGTTATCCCCTTAATTATAATTACATTAATATTGACAGGCTGTTGACAATACTTACATTACTATTGATAGATTTCTGTCAATAACGTGTTTCCAAATAAAATATATTCATTCATAATTCCTACAATGCTCAATAACAGCACTAATATATACCAGAAGAAATTCCTTTTTCCCTAGTGATACACAATATTTTTTTGTACTGTAGAAGTGAGATTGTTTATTTGTGGGGTTAAAGAAGACAAAACAGACAAAATATAGGTTATTTAAGAAAGGAACATTTGGGAGGGAGGGGGTTTGGTCATTTTTTTTCTGCCAGGATTTTTTTTTTTTTTCTATACAGTATCTTTGACAGTATAAAGTAAAGAGAGACCCTTACAAGTACCAATCTTTACTCTTATGCCTTAAAGAGTATTTATGTAAAAGATTCATCACACATCAAGTCTATTAGATATCTGCATGTTGATTCCTGTCCCTTTTGTTACTGGGTCTATGATACTGAGTTCATATGTTTTAAGCAACTTAAAATAAGAGAGTTAAAACAGTAAGGATTTGACAAAAATAATTTAATGAAAAAACATGGAGGAAAACGAACATTCTCTATATTCTGTGTAGCTCAGCAAAATATAGAATGCAAAAATAACATTAACAAAAGTACAAGATAAATGTCTTAACACTTACAGGATGTATTTTTATCTAGTTTTAAGCTACTGTAGTTCTCTTTTATTTCTACTGTAGTACTATCATTGGCAAAACAATATAAACTGAAAAACAATACACTTCTAAATGGATAGAGTCAGTGAAATTATTTCCTTCAAATACAGTTCTGCATAGGATGATGGACATGAAAAAAAAAAATCCATTAGATTCTGCAGGGAGGCAATGGGAAGGCCAAGCTCCAAGTCCCACAGAAGATCTTTATAGCATTTAGTCTACTCTCCTGTGAAAATTTGGAATAAACTAATTGCTAAAACAGATAGGTGCAGGCATCATTTTGGTCATTTCAAGAACTTCTGAGGTTAGTGATTTCAGTCTCGGTAGACAAAAGGTTCCAGCTTCCTTGGGCCCAATTGGAATTTCTCATGTAGCAACTTAATACACAGTTGTCTTTCTTTCATTATATTTCACAGAAAACTTTGACTTGATTCTCTGCAACCCTTAGGAAGTAGAAGATTATTCATAGGCCACTTCTTAGCTGCCTTATCTTTCAAACTGAACAATCTGAGTTCCTTCAAGCTCCTCTCATATATCAGGACCTGGGGTTCCCTGATGGTATTACTTGCAGGACTTTTGCCAGTTTGTTGACTTTTTTTTTTTTGTACTATTCATAGAAAAGAGGCAAAACTGGACTCACCAATGCCAAGTGGAGGGTAACATGCACATTTTTCAGTCTGCTGGCTATACACAGGCCATTGTGTGGCAAGGATGCACTGGTGGCTTGTGTTCAGCTTGCTGCCTCTCAGAATCCCCACATCCTCTTCTTCGAAGCAGGTGTGCAGTCATATGGGCTCCCAGCCTATGTGTGTTACATGATACATCACAAATGCTATGGATTTGACATATTGTCCTTTGTGTTCAGAGAGTTCCTGATGACCCATTCCTTGGTTGCTCAATTTCTGTAGATAATATAGCTATAATGGAGGAAAAAAGTCTGTAAATATTTAGTCTACCTTATTTACGAGAAATCTACAATAGAAATTGCTCATAGCACCTGCAGTAATGAAAAACAATTGGAAAAGGTGGTTTAACTGATGTTGGAAAATACTCTTAGTAGATGGATCAAGGAAGTTGTTGGATAAGATGTGTCTTTTGAGTAACTAGCATTTTTAAAGAAGGTTTTGTGTGTTGGGAGTTATCTAGAACACTGGAACAAGTGGAACAAAGTGAAATGAGTAGAAGACAAAATGAAGAAGACATTAGACATTCAGGGGTTATGAGTGGATAACCAGTGACAGGTTCCAGAAGAGATGGTTATCAAAGGCTCTGGTTCCTAAAGTGATAGTGGAGTGAAAAGATGTGGGATTGGAGGGTGGATGGTCATTGGTGCGGGAGTTCTTGAAGTGACACAGCAAAATCCAGTAGGGGTTGAATTGACCTTTTGATCATAAATTAGAGGAAGGAAGTTTTTTGGATGATACTGGAAAATGTTGGGGTTGGTTGTTTGTTTGGGTTTTTTTGCTTTGCTTTAGTTCCTGCTACAGAAAAGACTAAGTGTGAGGGAGTCAGGCCTGGATATATAGCCTTTGTATCCTGATTTTTCCAGTGGTGCAGGTTCATGCAATGAACCCTGTAGCTCTTTGCCCAGAGGAGGTGGCCTTATATTACCTTCAGCCATGTTTTGCCTGCTGATAAGGAAGGAGGAGTTTAAAAAAACTGAGTGGAACTATTGTATGCTCTCCCCATGTAGCAGTCTTAGTTAATTGGGAACTACTATTATACACCTTACACTAAGGACAAAATCATATTTCCTTGCAGTTATAACTAATTATAAATATGAAAAACAGTAGGAAAACTACAGATGATATTTTATATTATGTTTTAAAACTTCTGGGATGTTCTGTTTCAGTGAACATGGTTGTTTGTTGGAAGGATTTCATTTTTAGTATTCTTGGCATCATTAGCAACCATTGCTACCAAGACCCTCTACAGCATCTTTTATTCAGAGTAATCTTGTATGGTTATAAGATTTTTCTCTTATAAATAAGAATTTGAAGCACTACCTCCTATACTTTCTCCAGAAGGCTGTGAACTCCTTGCAGGTCTGTTATGCAAAGAGTCTGCTTTAGAAAGGCAAATATGTTGCATACTGTCTGTACACACTTCTGAATCACTTTGGGGTTTTTTCTGTTAGCAAATGGAAGCAAAAATTGGTTACCCCACAATTAAGGTGCTACCTGTATTTTGTTTTGGCAATTTATTGCATTTATTTCTCAGTCAGACTTCCAGATGCAACAACATTTAAAAGAATCCATTGAAAAAAAAAACTTGATGCTTGAGCAAGAAGAGTATACATTTGTTGAAGTTGCTAGTATATATTAATCATCTTGCCTGGAAATGTTATACGACAAGTAGCACAATCCCACACCTGTCAAAAACACTCTAGAAAATATATGTAGACTTCACTGAAGTACTGTAAAATAATTTATGTCTGAATGCTGTATATTTCTTTAATCTCATATGATTTTTCTCCAAACAACTCACTGCCTATATTGAGAAAATTTTATTCTTTCCTACCTTAATTTTCATCCATATCTTTATGTAATTCTCAAATTTGTCAGTATTTCTAAGGTTTTGCTTTCAGCTGTAGCAATTGAAATTTTCATGTGGCAGCACTTTGTCTGCCTCACTATTCTTTTCCAGACTTTTGGATATGTTCATTTTCCCTATTTCTCCACAAAACACCATATAGTGTTACAGTTCTTCTTTCTGATCTATTTTAAGGTTCAATTGAATGTTACAATTATGCAATAATTTTTTAAATGTATATATGTGTTTATTAATATGTATATATATAAATCAGTGCTTTTTCTGAATATCTAGATGATGTTGAACAGTTATTTATTACCAAATATTAACTGTTTGTGAGAAATAGTCAAGTGCAATTTCTTCTAAAAATGAGATTTTAAACTAATTTAAATGTATACTAATTTTACATTAATGTAAAGCTTCCTGAAAGGACTTGTGGTGTATTAATAACATATTTATAGAGCATTCTGAGAACTTTACTGTTTGTTGTATACTGCTGGTATATTACAAGTTTGTTATCTTTAATAAAAATAGAAATAGAAAATACTCCATTATACTAAAATCTTCCATATATTCCATTATACTAAAATTTGTGGTTTATTTCTAGGAAGTTTTTTGTGAAGAAATGGCCTCCAGCATTGGAAATGAGAAGAATGTGAATCCCGTGCTCAGAATAAGTCAACTTGATGCTCTTGAACTAAACAAAGCCCTGGAACAACTAGTGTGGTCCCAGTTTACCAGCTGTTTTCATGGATTTAAACCAGGGGTGTTGGCTCATTTTGAACCAGAAGTAAAAGCATTTTTATGTCTTATATTATGGAAATTCACTGTCTATTCCAAGAATGCAACTGTGGGACAGGCTATTCTCAATATTCAATACAAGAATAACTTATCTCAGACAGAGAAATACCAACCTCTGAGCAAACACCAGAAGTTATGGTATCTAATTTTTACTGTTGGTGGAAGATGGTTGGAAGAAAGATGTTATGATCTATTTAGCAATCATCAACAGCAATCTTTCTGCAAAATTAAGAGCTATATTAGTTTTGGATCTGGACTTCTTAAGCTTTGTGGACTTGTAAATTTTCTGATTTTTCTTCGGAATGGGACATTCGCAACACTTACAGAACGCATTCTAGGAATTAGGTCAGTTTTTTGCAAGCCGCAAAGTGTTCGTCAGATAGGATTTGAATACATGAACAGGGAGCTCTTATGGCATGGCTTTGCTGAATTTTTGATATATTTGCTACCACTCATTAATGTACAGAAACTGAAACTTAAAATTTCTTCTTGGTGCTTGCCTATCGCAGGTCTTTCCAATAGTGAAAACACATTAGCAGCTCACTGCAGGGAGTGTTCACTATGTGGAGAATGGCCTACTATGCCACATACCATAGGCTGTCCACATGTTTTTTGTTACTACTGCATTAAAAGTAACTTTCTATTTGATATGTATTTTACATGTCCTAAATGTGGCTCAGAGGTACATGATCTTCAGCCATTGAAGTATAAAATTGAAATGACAGAATTGCGTGTCTGATGGGAGGATGATTTAGTTTTATACTGTATGTGATATATATTGAAGAGATTGATGAAAGAATTCAGAAATTATTGGAAGCAGACTGCTTAAAGATGGATTTGGAGACTAAGTTATTGTAACATGTATTTTTATCGGTTTTAGGTTTTTGTTGAGTAACAGTGCCATAATCCCTTACCCCACTTTTTAGCTATGGGGAAGGTAGTTGAATTTACGCTGGGTGGTGTGTGGGAGAAACAACAGCATTCTCAGGAGGTTCAATAAGAACTTTTACTCACAAACTTTAGAATATTCCAATAGAAAAAGGCACTTGGCAGACTTTGACTTAGCAATCTTCAACTTACCCAGACACAGTGCCATTACCAGATTAAATGCTAGACAGATTTAGTGGAAATGTTGTTTTTTTCATGCCTAAAGAATAATTTTAAATTTGAATTCTCAGTGTTACACTAAAAAAAAACAAAGGTAAAGAAGGTATAAGCAAGACAGTGTGCCTTCTATACCTTTGTGAGATGACAGCTAATCTTCTCACGCAACTATGTCTCTGATCTTCAATTACATACGTATTGCCTTCCACCTCTTCACTCAGAAGCTGGGGAATGAGTCCCACCATCCATCGGAACATGGCAGCTGTTAGGGTAACACACATTCTTCTAAGTCAGAGACACTGAAGAAAACTGCTCACAAGATGCTGTCTGTAGGAATTGCCACTCAGGTTTTTTTGGTGTGGTCGAGGTTGGTGCCAAATCTCAGAGTTCACTTCCACACAGAAGAAGATCAAACAGTTATGTGCAGGTTAATATATTAAAATAGGTGATTTCCTGCTTTTTGCTTTCACTATTTTCTTTCTTAGTTGGCTTTGCAATGTTTTAATTGTTCTAACACTTTATCTATCTACTCTTCAACCTGGATTTATAAGATTATTTTCTTTTTAATTGCAATCCTTTTTTAATGGGAAGTCTTATCCAGGAGAGTCTCATTACACAAAAATACATTAGGTCCTCTTTTGAATCTTAAATTGTCAAAAAACATATACAGTTAAATTGAATAAACAGCTTTATGGTGGTTCTGTTCTTGATTGGCAATCATCAATAGTCAGTCCCAAAAATAGCAAGGTAACAGCTGATTGAATATCTTTTATGAAATGGTTTATTACATTCTTGATTCTACATCCTGATTAAAACAACCCACCAGCCTGTTTGTTTTAAGATCTTAAATTCTATGTTTTGATCTTTAGAGTGACACACAGTGCTTTCATCTGATGTAATTACATAGAGTTAGCAGGTGGGCAGACCAAAACTTCATTAATTCTGCTACTGTTCTGTGAGTCAACAGAGACTTCAGAAAAAGTGCTTCCAGATACTGTGTTGCAGTATTTGCTGTCAAATGTGTATATTAGCAGCCTGCCATATTTTTGTTATTTGCTGTTGCAATTAGAACCAGCAGGTGCAAAGCTGTTTTTATTACAGTATGGAAGCTGACAAGTCATTTGGAGAGCATCCTGAAGTTACTTCTTGATCCTGAAGGAATGTTGTATGAATTGTCCTTTCACATCACTTAGTAGCTTTTCCCAAAGAAATGTATTAACAACCCCAACTTCAAGGTGATCTAATGTCTCCAAAACATCATCAGCATTTTTGGTACTTTGGTCTTTACTATGTTTATTTATTAAGACTTGTATGCATCCAAAATCCAGTATTTGTTTCTTACAATCATAGCAGACCTTTGTTTACTGTGGACTTTTATTCTGAAGTCTCAGAGCAATGTTTTATCAAAAGAGCATGGATTCTCTGTATTAGTCTCTGCTAGATGTCATGTCCTTCTTATGTAGGAGTTAGCTTCTTTCCTATTCAGAAATGTTTCATTTTCCTGAATATTACAGAATGTTCTCTTCCTTTTTCATCCCACCTCCCTCTTTCATGCTGTGCGAAGTGGGTAAGCTGTATGAAATTCCTGGGGTTTGTTTTGTGTCTTGCAGCTTTATGCAGGTAAAGTTTGTACTCTGTTTTTCATCCGTGCTACACTATCAAGACCTGTTTCAGGCAGTTTAGTACTTCTGTTGTACAGCTGTTTTCTGCTGGCTCTGCTATATTGCACTATACTGTTGTGGGGGTTTTTTTCTGGAATTAAACTCTTAATACTTAACTTATGCTGACTTCTCATAGCAAAGCATTGTTCTACCTCTGCAACACGTCCTCATCACTGTGTTGAGTTTGTTGTAGCCCATAACGTTAACAAAGTTTGTAAAGTTCAGCACCTTGTGACAGAAACAGTTTTTGTTACCCTAAGATCCTAGATCATAAGGTGGAAGTTTAGTTCTTTTATTTTCCGTGCAAATAAGCAGGTACCAAGCATCTCACAAAAGTAGGTGGTTTGGGAAAGGAATGGTCGTTTATGTCAGATGCAGATTTTTTTAAATCTCCCATACACTAAAACCTTTGCCCAGTTGTAATTGCAGCTGAGATTAATGAGACCAGGGTTCCAACTTGAATATTGAAAAACTATTTGCTACCAGCTTACTTTTTTAGTACTTCAAAATCAATATTCAGCATTTTCCTGAAGCACTTTAAAGTTAAATATATACTTTTTAAAATACTTTAATTCTCTTTTGCTGTGTCTTGTGATCTATCAGCTGCAGAAGAGTCTTAGTTGAGGACATTATAGGAAAAAAATCAGATTAGTAGACTAATCAAAGGATAATTAGTCTTACATATTAATTACCTTGATAATGTCCTCATAAGCATTATATTTTTGGGGTTTAAATTCTACTTAAAGAAAGTACTGCTACATCTGCACGAGAGGGAATAAAATTTGTTTTGGAATGTTTATCTTTAAACAAAAGGGGGTTATTATTCAGCTACCATTAGAATGTACTTGTGAGTACGTTCTAATGGTATATGTGCATCAGTGAAAAGGATAAATGCTTAGAATTTAAGGAAGCTAAAGGTGCAGAACTTCTGTTCAGTCTTGGATAGGAGTTACAGCCTTGTATTACCAGTTTTATTTGTGCTCTGTTGACTTTGTGTGCTACATTAACATTTTTGTTACCAAAAATCAAAAAATGAAGGCATAAATGAAACAGACTAATTACATTAATAAACATACTAGAAAACTTTACATTTCTTCATTTGAATGAGAATTACAAGTTGCCACAAGGTGTGATTCTAGTGGCATTCAGGTGAAAGAAATCAGAGAATACTGATTTTTACTAGTACAGATCATCACCATTACATCTACTCCATATGTTTTAAAGGAGGTCTTATATAAGTAATTTTATAGAAGACTTAAAAGCAGGAGCTTCTGTAAAAGAAATGAGAGGGATAGTATTTGACTTCTGCCTTACCTGGAAATACTTATTTTTTTGTGAGATATGATGGGCAAGGATGATCTCAGCGTTAGTAAGAAAGATGAAAGATACATATTTGCTAAATACAATCTATTACAATGTTCTTATTTGAGAATACTAATGCAATTGTTATCTGGGATGTGTCATTCTTACAAATACCAAATTGACAAATAAATGATACTTTTTAACAGGAGGTTCTGAAGTTTGCCTTTTTCTTAAAAGAGTTTTTCTGAAAAGGGGATTATTTCTTACTCAGTGGGTGACTTCATACTTTGCCATTTATGAGACTAAAATGCAAAGTGAGAAACTAGTTTAGACTTCTCTTTAAAACATTCTTCAGTTGTAAGTTTAAGCAAATTATCTTTTTCACATTTCTTTTGAGCAGATTAGTCATAGCTGTTACACTTGGCTGTGTGTTTGCTAGGAAGCTGTGTTGCCTTGTACTGAGGAGAATATTGTGGCATGACTAGGCGCAGGATAGAGTTGTGCTTATTGCCATGACAGATAATAAAACTGATGGGCATTTGCTTTTAATACATTATGGTAGCCTGAGCTGCTGCAAGTCACAGTGCATACAACCAAAACAGCAGAAGCAGTTTCAAAATGGTGCTTCAACCCTTTACCTATTCCCCAGAGGAACTCTTAGTAGAATTTGTTGAATAGATTACAGCTGCTTGCCTTCAACTTCCCAAGACAGTTTTACATGCTGACATTAAAACATCCACCTAAATTGTTACTACAGTCTTCAGTTTCTGCCCTTCCAGGGGAGTCCACCTCCAAAGCGAGGAGCTGGCACAAGCCTGGCAAAGTGGCCAAATACCATTCACAGAAAAGACCTTTGTGGGCAGAATCCCTCTCAGGCTGGCACCAGATGAATCACAAACATGTACAGGCATGTTTGTAGAGCGTCTGCTAAAGCCAGCTAGTCATCTTTTCTGTTCTTTAGAGCACACCTGGGGTTTTAGAATTCTTAAACTGTTGATCTGCATGCAGAAAGGCAGATCTGTTTCAGATAGGAGGTGTGGACAGAATTGGCGCAACAGCTGGTGCAGGTAGTTCTGTCTTGCAGTTTTGAATAAGTCCAAAATCCTTAGCTCCATGCCTCTCTGATCTTGGGTCTCCTAAGAGAAGAAACTGGTGCACAGTATGATAAAGTTGGCCAATATGCTGCCATTCATCTCATATCTGTCAGGACACTTTCCATAAAGGCTTCAACATCTCTATGACTCATACACTACCAATAATAACAACCTATCCCTGATTTACTCTGGATTAAAAGGATAAGAACAGGGCAAAACAGGAGGTAGGTGCTCTACACAAGAATCAGAGCTCTAGAGAAGTGTGGCTACAGGATAAACAACATGAGGGTTTCAGAGGGCCTGTTGTATACAAAAACTGCACTCTCACTGCTGTTCATTCCATTTATGGAGGACAAAGTGGTCCCATGTGGTGTTTCTTCTCCAAAAGCAATGCTTGAATGACGAGAGCATGCTGCAGATGCAAGCATGAGGTTGGCAATTAGCCAAGTGACAGAGCTTCTGTTACATACATTGTGGAAAATAGGGTAACAGTTCAGTTGTGTTTGGCTAGTTGTCTCCAGTTTTAAGCAAACTCTGGCCATTGCAGAAGGTATAGATGGACCTTTAGCATGCATCTTGGATCTTTTCACAATCCCTGTGACTGATAGCAGCAACAGCACTCACCCTGCAACAATTTCAAAGGTAGAGTGTCAAGGCAAGAAAAAGTGCAGGTTGCTCATTGTATTGTTGCTTAGTTCCACAAAAACCCAGCTTCATAAAAATATAAATTGATCCAAGAAAAACTAGTCTGTTATCCACACTTGCAGAACCAATATAGATATCAGGACATGGAGATTAGATGTATGAAGAAAATGGCACTTGAAAGTTTTTCACATACACAGTGAAACAGCTTTTGATGCAGAAATGCAAAATGCATTAGTCATTAAGAATAGATACCTGCACATTTCCAGTCACCTACAGCTGTTCCTGAAAATACATGGCAGGATCAAAAAAGAAATAACATTCAAGTTGTGAAATACTTTACTGAAATGTTTCAAGATTCTAAAAGAAATTAAAATATTGTAGCAATCAAACTCAACTCTTGCTGAATGTAAGAATAAGGGTTTGGTTAATTCTTAAAATCAGCTCTGCTAATTAATTTGCAGGCATAAAACTCTCTTAAGATACGTATGATTGTGAGACATTGCTTTTCACAGTGACATGGTCAGTTCTTACACCTAAGCTATTAGTTTAACTCATACTTTAAAGATGTTGGGAAACATTCAAGGAAAAGCATGTAATTGATTTTCCATTATTACAGAGACACTGCTTGCTTTCTCAGGAACTGCTCATGAGCATGTTTTAGATCTATTTTTTGAAGCAGAACATGGTTTTGTTTTGTTTTGGGGTTTTGTTTTTTTGTTGGTGTTTTTTTGTTGTTTTTTGTAAAAGTATTCATTTTAATTAAAAATATGTTAACAAAGGTAGCTGTTAATATTGTCTTTGCCTTTTTTTTTTCCTCTTGTAAGACCTTATGGAATGGATGAAATTTTAATTCTATTACTGAAGTAAAAGCCTTTTTTTGGCATTTTGCAAGTAAATGATGGTATTCTGTTAGTGACTGCCTTTTCAGTAATGTGGTGGTCTAAATTCTGAATTCTATTATTTTACATCTGCAGCAACTGAAAGTATATTTTTTATAAACAGCAAACTTCACCTCATAAAAATTCATTACATAAGGGCATAAACAAGTACTTTTCCTTCCAGTCATTGGCAGTAAGTGATTCATCAGTTTTCCACAGAAAACCAATTTCATTGCAGATGTTCTGCAGACTCCCTGAATTGTAGAATCATATCATCCAATCCCAGCACAAGGAATGTAGGAATTTTTTTTAAAGGGTAGAAAAAAGGCTGTGCTTAGTCTTTTTAATAGGATTGAATATCATTTGCTGTCTCATCAGTTTTGTGAAATAACCATAAAGTAATCAGCTTGCCATTCTTTCCTTCCCTGTACAGACTATCAACTTACTCACAATGCTGATTTCATAGCAAGTGCATAAGTGAATAACTTGCAGGAGAGCAAAATCTTCTTTTGAGGTTAAACAAAATGTAACTGGGTTACATAGTTGTCTCTGCTTCTTTTCTTCATTCTTTCTCTTCTCCTTCATTTCTTCTTTTTTGCTTTTTTCACTCCTTTCTTCCATTCTTTATTGTTTAATACTTAAAATATAGAAATTTCCTCCAGTAATCAGCCACTAATTTTCATTGTCTAACAAATTTGCCTTTTTTCTTCCCTTTGTAAAAAAAATAAATTCGAGTTTATTTTTATAAGAACCAGTAATTAACTGGTTAATTTAATTATGTTTTTCACAATAAACCAGAAATAAAGGATAGACCTAAAAACTACTTCTTGCAAGTGTGTGCAATTTTGTTTAATTCTATTCTGTATAACATAGAATCCACCCTACTATATTTCCACTGCATTAACTTATGTAGATACAAAATTCAATTCTGATAGCTGAAGGAGGAAAAGGAGACAAAGGGATATATTAAGATGAAAGTGAAAAGGTATGAAGAAAGTTTGAAGCAAGAAACCAGAATAGTAGCTGGCAAGCAGCAGGAACCAGAACGAGATTTTTTTTTTTTTCCAGTAGGAGGAATATCTCCAAGATATGGTTGACCTTAGCCCTTAGAGAAGAAGCTGATAGTAGCAAAATGCACAGATTAAGTCAGCTGTAAATTTTCTATACAGCTTTAAGTCTTGCTGTAAGTCTTCTATTTGCCATTTTGTTTTCTCCATTGCTACTATCCTTAACATAGCAGAGAGAACATTCCTCCAAATGTGTGAATCAGTGAGCTAAAACCAGCAAGATCCAATCTAGAGTCACGGAATCAAAGAATCGTTTAATTTGTAAAAGACCTCCAAGATCATCCAATCCAACTGTTGCCCCAGCACTCTCAAGTCCACCACCAAACCATGTCCCCAGGTACCACATCTACAGGCCTTTAATATACCTCCAAAAAGAATGATGACTCAACCACTTCCCTGGGCAGCCTGTTCCAATGCTTGATCACCGTTTCCATAAAGTTTTTCCTAATATGTGATCTGAGCCTCCCCTGGTGCAATGTGAGGCCAGTTCCTCTTATCCTATCACTTGTTCAGGCAGAGAAACTACCCCCCTCGCCACAGCCACCACCCCCTACTCCCACCTTGCCACAGCTTCCTTTCAGGGAGTTTTAGAGACCAAAAAGGTCCTCCCTGAGTTTTCTATCCCTCAAGCTAAACACCCCCAGCTCCCTCAGCTGCTCCTTGTAAGACCTGTGCTCCAGACCCGTCAGCAGCCGTGTTGCCTTTCTCTGGAGATGCTCCAGCACCTCGTCTTTTTTGTAGTGAAGGGCCCAAAGCTGAACACAGGTGTGGCTTCACCGGTTCCAAATACAGGGGAATGATCATTGCCTTTGTCCTGCCTTTGTCCTCCTGGCCACATTCTTGCTGCTATAAGGCAGGATGGCATTGCCTTCTTGGTCAGCCAGGCACACTGCTGGCTTGTCTTCAGCCAGCTGTCATTTGTCACCAGAGAGAAGAGATTGCTGCCTATCCCTTAACTCTCCCTTCAGAGTCACATTCTCCAGGCTGAACAGACCAAGTGGCCTCAGCTGCTCCCCAGGCCCTTCACCATCTTTGTTGCCCTCCTTTGGATACTCTCTAACAGCTTAATGTCTTCCTTATATTGTAGCTCCCAAAACTACCCACAGGACTCAGGGTGAGGCTGTATCAGCAGGTAGGATGAGGTCAAGTAGGACCTACCTTTTACAAGCTCAGGCTGGCTTAGCCTGATGCTCTGATTGTCCTGCCCATGCCATGTGGNATCAGCAGGTAGGATGAGGTCAAGTAGGACCTACCTTTTACAAGCTCAGGCTGGCTTAGCCTGATGCTCTGATTGTCCTGCCCATGCCATAAAAAAGCACTCAAGATGATCAGCTCCATGATCTTCCCTGGCATTGAGGTCAGGCTAACTAACCTGTAGTTCCCTAGGTCCTGTTTCTGTCCCTTCTTGGAGATGATTGCCACATTTGCCAACCTCCACTGAACAGAGACTTCCCTGGATATCCAGAATTACTGGTAAATGGTTGAAAATGTTTCAATGAGCACTTTTTCAGTGCCTTATCTTGTATCTGTATTCAAAAATATAGTATGTAATTTGATGTTGAAAGTGAATGGTGAAAGTCCTAAGGAGGAAACCTTTGTTGAAAGTTTAAGAAAACAGGAAAATACAGATCCAATTGATTTTGGTTGACCAGATCAGATTCTGGAGTTCAACATTTACAAGCTATGCTATACCTACACCAGAAAACTAAACCTGTCTGGTCCTGGGTTTTTTGGTACTCTAACCAGTATATGTGGCATGGCTCCCATCTATGTTAGTAAATTCACTACCCATAATAAGAAGATGGCTTTGAATGCTTGAGGCCAACTGAGTGTATTTATATCTATAAACAACCACAGAGGGTTAATTTCTGAGTCATTTCTAATGGATTTCACATGGTAAGTATTCTCCATGTATTGCAAGTATTCTCAGATTGTTCAGTGTCACTGAGCTCAATAGTAGATAAAAACAGACTAGATGCACACTACCTTCCTCCATTAACTCCCACCAAAAAAAAAAAAAAAAAAAAAATCAGTAGAATTAGGGAGTCATAAAAGCAGCATCAGTTTCAACTTTGACATCACAGGTTCTGCAGAAGGATCTGTAGGTGCCTCAGCATGCTTTCCACTTCTTTGTTGCTTCTCCAGGTCATTTCTTTCCCAGGCAGAATCCTTGAATGACAAAATCCTCCTGTTAGAATAAGCAAAGGAGCTCAAACTGGTGGTGCCTGTTTTCCCAGGCTAGAATCCACGATTTCTTAAAAACACTGCTACAGAAATAATCTCTTCATTCCCATTCAAGTTCTTTTTCTGCAAAGACAATGGGGCAAAGCCTAGGCTGGGTTTGAGCATGAAGTAAGAGCCTGTCTCCTAGGCTCTTTCTTTCTAAACTTATATCTGGCTCCAAACCACACAGGACCAGGATGATGACTGTCTCAACAAAGAAAAACTGAATTTATCATACCTCCTAGAGGACAGTGCACTCAAGCTACCTGTATTTGCCCTCTGCAGATTATAGAAACAAAAGCTTGAGCCCATACTAAAGCCCTGAGCATATGCAGGCTCTTACCCCTTCAGAAATCTACAGATTTTTTCCTGCATTTTTGTATTAAATTGTGTTCTAAACAATATGGATGATTAGCAAATTCAAATTCAAGAACAGGATCAGATATTCATTTCAGCTTTGGTTTACACAGAAAGGATGAACACTGATGTCATTAGTCATGCTTTGTCCTTGTGTATCCATGAAGATGGAGCTATGGAGTAAGTGCAAACCAGCACAAACAGATCTGTTCAGCCCTAAATTCAAGTGTGGTGAAAAATGAGAAATTGCACCCTGACAGCAAGGAAGAATGGTTTTCTTCAAATGTAAGTTTATACATATATAAAGATATATGGTGGTTTGTGAACTATTATTTTGAAGACCTATTGTTGCAGAATTAGACTTCCCTCTTCTGAAAGCAGTGCAGCTGTCCCACAGGGTGCCAGAGATTGTAAGATCAGGCACCTAAGGAGAAGAGCTTACACAATTTTGTAAGAACGAGCTGTGACAGGACACAAAAATATGTTCCAGGAGAAAAAAAAAAACTATAGATATAAGGACATAAAAAGAAGAGGAAGTAATTTCAGAGAAAAGCTTAAGGAGGACTTGAAAAATGAGAAGGCACTTGGCAACTGGGGACAAGAAAATTTACCTCATGCAGCCACTCGGATTGAGGAGAGCAGCATGTAAAATGAAAAAAAGTTGATTCTTACTGAGGTATTGAAAAAACCTATTGAATTAAGTTTTTCCTTTAAGATGCCTTGCTGGAGTTTTCTGTGTGAAAAACAATCAGCTGCTAACTGCAGGCTCCAAGTGAATGTGTGGGAAAAGATTTTTCTTTTTATGATATAGGTTACACTGACATGTAGAATGGAAGTTTAATACTGTACTTTATCATTAGTCCAATGAAATTAGAGATATCAGCTCCTTCAACAAATTTAAGTTATACCACATGGAGAAAAGGATTAAATCACATGCAGAATTAGGGTTATCTTCACTCCTTTCTGGCCTTAGACCATAGAAATGGAAAGGACAGGTTGGAGAAAGTTGCTAGGAGACCGTAATCACAAGTGTCAGAATAATACATTTTTATTTAAAATAGGAAATGTTGATTAATGAACATACTTAACAGATAATGAGTAAAGGTATTGAAAGCATCTATGTTCAATCCAATTTCAGGTGAAACATTTAATTTATATGTTGAAAAACCATTGAGAATTGAAAGTCTTCAAGGTAAAGCTAACCAAGTCAAGCAGTTAAACTGAAGGACACAACAGTTTCAGGAGTACTTGATTAGAAGCCTCTAGATACTAAGAAGCAAGAGAAAAAGCTTCCAATGTGTAAACCTAGTAAGTGTAAAACAAAAGAATGAAAAAGGAAATTATTTAGCTATTACAGTCTCATGTAGATGTGGTAGAAACTAAGGTAAGATGAGACAACTGCTTTGGAAACAACAAAATGATTTAAAAGTAAGATACTGGAGAAAATGTCTATGTAGCACATTAAAATGAGAGAAAACTAAGCAACATATTAAATTGATGATAAAGAAACTTCAGCCTAAATGAAAAGGTAATTTATTAAAGGATGAACCAAAGGGTCCTAGGTCCAAAACCTCCAACAGTGTCCATGTGTTGATTTAATTTGTGTCAATTTAAACAGGTATTACACCCTGAAAACACTAGCATGATATTTTGCATGCAAGATTTATGATCCTTAGGTTCTTGGAACCAGGAGTCTGAGTTTGTTACATAGCTTGGAATCTGAAACTACAAGACATTGTCTCTCCTCTCTCACATTTAAGTGTAAGTGGTAATGCATAATAAGCAGGTTACTGTGATGGCCACCTCAGCTTCATGAACATAGAATGGATTGTGTCCTTATTGATTCATGTCAGTGTCAAGGAAACCAGTCAACAACGTTGTCCATCCAAACCAAGTAAAATAATTTGACTGCCAGGAAGAAATTGCTTCCCATATCTCAATAGACACCTGCAGAAAACAGGAAATGAGATACTGGTCCAATGTCTGACTGCTGATCACTCAGCCTAGTAGTAACAACCAAATCTTATGCTAGATACAAATCTTGCTAAGTCTTCTAGGGAAAAAAAAAATCTGTAGTAACAGAACAGGAATCATGAAATGCTCTTGAAATAATGGTAGTTTGAAATAAACTAATCATTCTATCTTAAATGCGAAATAATCATAGAAGCATAAGATATTTCTATGGTAGTTTTACTTGATAAATAATAAATCCAGACATTTCTTTTTACCAAGCCATCACTTAACTAATTCTAAATTAAATATTTCTAATGAAATATTTTATGAATAGGTTTATATCTAAATACAGCACATATTATTTCTAATAAGCAAGAGTACCTACACGCAATGAGAAAGTAATCATGCCTAAAACAATTACAGTGCAGGAAAAATACATTGTTGGTGATGTTAGCTGAAATGACAGCTTATAGAGACAGTGAAACCTGAAATAGTGTTTCACTTAAAAAAAAATTAATAATCAGTTCAAATTTGAGAAAGAATATAAGAAACACTATGTTCCACTAATAGTTTGCCCACTATCCGTTAGTGCAGTACAATTAGGTAAAAAAGGTTTTGCTAATTTGTAGTGGAGAACAGCAAGTGTACCTTGTGCGGACAAAAAAATTAAAAAGATTGAGATGGCACTAATGTGAAAATAGTTTGTACATCCAAAGTTTATAGTTGCTTCCATTAACAGTTCCAAGCCTTCTTGCTTTTTACTTAACCACTTTATTTCTGATCTGAATAAAGGCTCCTGGGAGAATGGGAAAGGGCTGACACAACAGATCCCACTCTTGAACAGTGCCTTTATCACCTACCAGAAAGAAAAGTGAATAGGAAAATATTACTGTTTTTGTGAAAGAAATTAAAAACACTAACAAAATATGTTTGTTTGAATTCTGGTGGTATCACTATTTAGTCATCTCTATATGGTATGATATTTTTCTGGATTGCTTTTTTCATTTATATTTCAATTGAATTTTACACAGGTCTTGAATCTGTATATTAGTTAATTAATCCAAACTCACAGAAATACAACACAAATAATCTCCAACAACTAGCAAAAATAATTAATTTCCATTGTGTAAAGGAAAAAGAAAAAAAAAAGTAAAGCTCTGTATAAATATTTGTACTCTCTTTCCTCCTTCACCTTAGATGACTTATTTGCTGAAATACAGAGTAGAGTAGCAGAGTTTCCTCTTCTCAGGAACCTTGGAGCAGCAGTTGCTGGATAAATATCATAGTTATTATATGGGGTCAGAAAGCAGATATATAGAAATTACTAGCTTCCTAGGAACATATAAGTGAGAACTTATTTTAAAGTTCATATTCACAAAAAAAGACTAAATAATAAATAAGATAAATGTGATTAGTTCTCAAACATAAACAATAAGGCTCTGTGAATGTGTTCAAAAAAGTATTTCAGCACCTAAATCCAAGAGAATGATTCAGGATTGGGATGGAACATGTAGACACCTGTCTTTCTACTGAATTTCTTAGATATGCCTTAGTCTGGTACTATGCATATCCCAAAGTACAGCTGCTTGCAGAGAGCAGAGCATGACAATGTCCAGTTTGTGTCTAAAAGATCTTGGGATTTATAAAGCGACCATCCTATCACCCATGTCTCCTGGAATGTGCATTTCAGCAGACAGGCACCAGGATCCCCAAACATGCATTGATAACTGTGCATCATACATAAAACACAGAAAGAAGCAGCAAGAGATGCACCTGCCTATACCCAGATTTTTTAATATAACAATGGGTAGAAGTGAGACATTTGATTTCTGTGATTTACCCCTCCTGGAAGTTCAGCCCACACATGCCTGTGAGGAGATAGTACCAGCTCTACTTTAGGCTGCAGGAGAGTCAGCAGTCAAAGATGTTAGAGTTTATAGCATCTAGATGTGTCCTTTTAATGATTTGTTTATTTTCTGTGCAGCTTCATCACTGTGCTTTCCAATGAGGGAAAGTTATCCCTTTTTTTTCCAACTAAAAAGGTAACGAAGTAAAATTTTGGCAAAATTACTTTGCCAATTAATATCTCTTTTTTCTTCTTCTGTTGACTGCCTGTTCTCTATCTTCTTGGAGTTCAACCTTTGGGAGATACTGAAGATCAGCTTCCATAGATGTCAAGGGTAACTGAGTCAACAGTAAGAGGATGGCATTTGATGCGTTGTTAAATGTAGTACCAGCTTCTGCATTTGTCTTATTTCTTCTTTATATTTAATCTACTGAACCTAAATTATATTCAGTTGCATCATTTCCAAATGATTTTAAAGTTAAAAATGGTAAGATTTTATTTTATTGTGTGCTAATAAAAATTAGATTTTTTGTGCCATTATGTTCAAATCTGAGAAGTGAGACAAGACAAAATACTTCATTTCATTTTTTTTTAGTAACAGCAAAAATACTTCCATTTTAGCTTACAATACACCATTTTACTTCCTTTTGGGGTTTGAGTCCAGAAAACCCTTTGAGAATGTAAACCTTAATATATTGTATAAGAAATCAGTGGTCTACTGTTCTTGACAAACAAAATCTTCTATTTTGTGTAATACATGTTTTAGCAAATTAAAGACAAAATTTTACTCAGTTATTTGCCTCCTAGATTGGAACGGCTGTACAGAGACATAGCAAACAAACAGTCATTACAGGAAGAGTTTAGAATACTGACTGAAATATCCTGCATATATACCTAACATACAGTAAATATACTGTTGGATGAGTTATGGTGCAGAGATACACACAAAAGAACTTTGCCTTGAAGATTCGGTAGCTGAGGAAAAAGATTTGCTCTTGTGCAGTTCCTCCTCCACACAATGAATTTGTTCTGTGTCTTTATCTCCACTTGCATCAAAATACCCACAAAACCATTCAGATTGTCTCTGAACAGCATTAGGAGCCGCATTTGCTGCATTTTGGCTGAGCAGTGGGAGTGTCATCAATGTAAATGTGGCTTTTTCTGCTATTTCCCTCCCACCTTCAAAGCTGTTAATAGAGCTCAACTGTTCACTTAAACAGAATTTACCCTCCGAACACTACATTAATTTTGTGCACAGAAGCAAGATGTGTAAATTGATCTGTGTGAGGCATGGAAAGACTTGGCAGAAGGAGTAGCTGTGCAGGCTTAGCCAATGTATGGTGCCATCAATACAGTTTTACATGGAACATCACGGGAGTGGAATTAGACAACATGCAGACTCATGCTAGGTGCTGTTCAGACATTGAATTTTGGTACTGTAATTTGTAATTTGTATATCTGTCTGTTAGGGACAGAAGAGAGAAAGAAAAGGAAGTGTTGCCAGTTCAGGACACATTTTATTCTTGGTGACAAACCTAGCTCACAGTTTCTCTCAGATTGATTTCATGTAGTGTGTTAGAACTGCAAGGGCAGTTTCCAAGGGCATGTAGGGTTTTTTTGTTTGTTTGTTTGGTTTGGTTTGGTTTTTTAAAAAACTTTAAAATTTTCACATTTATGCACAGATGTTTGTTCCTACCCTCTGTATGACCAGAACAGCAAAAGCCCTACCCATCAGTTGGCTCATCTAAATTGTTTCCAATTACAACTGCAATAATTGTCCATTTATTTTTTTTTGTTCAGGTGTCCCAAATCCTTTTACACAGGCTTATAATTCAATGAAATTGAGAAGGACTGGAGAATGGAGACTGATATATTCAATCTCCATTTTTAAGCAGTTGATGATCTTCTTGATAAGAATTTTAAGATTTCTCTTTCATGAAATATTTGTACATGTATCTGTCTTCCCTGTACAATGTTCAAATGTGGGTACTAGATAAGGTTTTAGATGTTGCAGTTCTGTAAGGACTTATTTTTGAAGTGGTAACAACAATAGGAATGGTTCAAATAGCAGCAGGAGAAAAATCAAGCCTTACATTCAACCCTTTTCCTGGTTTCTGTTTTACATACATTATTGTTATTGATTTAAATTTATACTCAGTTCATGTGTAGCACATATTAGGACATTTTCTATCCTTAACACTGTTTTTTACTGTATTGTTTCATAAACAACTAAACCAATGAAATAGTACTGAGTGAAAAGATCCTTCAGAATTTAAGAAAAGGGGAATAAAATTTCATTCTCTAGCATATGTTTCATTTTCTTTTAAAAATGTAATGCAGATACATGCCCAGGATCTTCCCAAATCTCATTCTGCAAGAGAAAACTGTATAGACTATTTTCCAGACTTTTCAAAAAATTGGGTCTGTTGTAGTAAATATAGTCCACATGTCAAGGTAAGGTGTACTTTGAAAATTCCCATGTTATCCACATCATCCACACCAGTGTCTTTCTTGGCCTCCACTTTTCTCCTTCTGCAAACCAAACATTAGCCAGATGGAGTGGAGTGCTCAGGTTCTATAACAATACCAAATCCAAATATGGCCTGAACTTTCCAGGGGCTTTGGAGAATACCCTTGAACCTCATGACAGTCACAAACTGTAGTTACAAGCCCCCTTTAATGTGTTGTAACTGTATTGAATAGATATCTGCTGTCAGATATCAAACATCTTTTTAAACACCAGAGAAGCTAAGATGTCTCCATTCCTCCCTCTTCTGCCTGAAACTCAAGCATCTAAGCCCTAAACAATATGACTGATTTACTCAGTCATAACTCAGATAAACTCAGATAAATTCAGATAAATTCTCCAAGACTGTAAATGTCATTGTCTCATATTCTACCGATGTTTAGGAATGAAAGCCAATGAAACTTAAACATTCATTAAAATTCTAAATGAAACTTCAAAGCAATAGTGAAGAGGGAGGAACTGTAAGGATTAACTTCTACCTATTAATATAACAAACAAATACTTTATGTTAAAAAACCCATACAGAAGGATTTGTGTGACTACAATTCATCCTTATAAAGAAAATTTATATTCCATAATGTGCTATATAATAACATGTATAATGAGACAATTCAATTATAAGAGTAGTCCTGCTTGCTCTCTTCCGTTTTTTGTTTTTTTTTTTTGAAGTCTAGACAAATCCTTCTTGAAAAAAAATATTTTAAGGCTGAAGAAATAAAATCTTGCTGAAACTAAAATATTTTCAAAAGGTGTCAGACATGAGAAGTCTAAAAAATACTTCACAGTGCCAAGGCAAGGTCCCAAGGCAAGACACACAGATCCTATGGTCACTTTTGAAAATCTTGGCAATCTAATTTTAAAATTTTAATCTAATTTCCTGTGCTTATTTATAGAACAGAGCAAGCTAAGCCCTTTGTTGAACTGCAGCCATCCTGTGAGCTTATGTTATCAGTTATAAAAACGTACCCTGCCCCAATTTCACAAGTCCTTAATTACTCATCTCCTCCCACAGAAACCATTAACAAGTGATATATGATACATATTTCTTAAAATATAGCATGAAATGCAAAGCAAAGTGTCAGGCTGTTCAGAAGCTATGCATATTTTGGTGACTCAGAACAATGCACAACAGTGTAAGGAGATTAATAAAATTAAGAGTTCATTTTCAATCCCACTTCCAATTGGTCTTACTTAAATGCTGGGCTGTCCTAAGGTTAAAAATAAGCCTTTCTAGTTTTAAGCTTTTAAATTGTAGCTTTAATCCTTTGTCTCATTTAAATTTGATGGACTACATTAAAAGTAGACATATTATAAATATTCATGACTTATTTATTTATTTTTAGATGTTACCCATTGCAAACCAAAGAGGTCAGGAATACGCAATTTGATAACCTTCCACTTGACCATAAAAATTTGTTGTTCAAGTTTTTTTCCACATGACCACAAAAAAAAGTTGTTTAAATTTTGTTTTCATATTTCAACTCATGACTTCCTCACAGAAAATTAATTTGATAGCATGTATTTTTAAGGAGTCCATCAGGCTGCAAATCATATTGTATTTGTTGCAGGAAAACAAATGTTGTATATATTTAAGGAAGGGAGATATGCGATCTGGGTAATTACTGACATAGTAATCCTACCTCATGGAGATTTTAGAACAAATCTGGATCATAGTATAATTAATTATATAAATCAGAAATGAAAAAAAAATTCTAAGTAGATTTAGCAAAAGCCAATCATGCAGGGTAATTGTACCTTTCTTGACTAAATTAAAGGGTTTTCTAGGCAAAGAAAATGTACTAGCTAAAATATATCTGGGCATCAGTTTTACTGCAAAGTAATTCTTGTAGGAAGTTGCTTATTAAGTTAATGAAGCTAGACTAGTGCAAGAATTGTAATATGGGTAAGAATAGAGTGCAGGTGATGCTGTTTGTGGAAACTGTTAGTAGGAAAAGTTAAATTGTGATTACAGTGATACTAAGTTAACATGGGAGAGGTCCAGGCTACCAGAGCAAAATGGACAACTGAACATTGGAGTAAAACAGAAGGGATGACATAAAACAGTAGTAAGTGTTTAGGACAAATAGCAAGGCTTTGTTGCTTACAGAGTGGAAATAACAGAAGAAGTAAGATGAAGTTTGGTACTATTACTCAGTCGCATGAAGTTCGTGAACAAGCAATGTGAAGAGGCTATTGAAATGAAAAATATGATCTGAGATGGAGGCAAGTAAGATGTCTGCAGTACAGAGAGGAAAGTAGGATTTCTGTTGTAGAAGACATTGGTGAGATCTCACCTCAAGTACTATTTAAAGTTTCTGCCATCTGTTTACCAGAAAGATGTATGGAAATGAAAAGAACCATAAGGAAGTGGACCTGCAAAATCTGCCTACAGAAAAGAAAGAGTATTTTTAGCCTTACCTATTATATGCAGAATTGCTCACTTGCCCCAGCTCATGAGATGACTTTATAGTGTTGTAATCGTGTTGAAGAAGTATTTTGTGCTGACATAGTCAACCTCTGACATAAGCAGGTTCTTATAGAAATCCTTGCCTAAGAAAAAAACTGTGTAGGCAGAAAAGTGGAACTCACAAAGGTGGTCCTTAGATTGTAACATTAATTCTTATTTTCCCTGCAATCTCATAACAGTTTGTGAAAAAAGAGTTCCTTCAAGGATGATTCAGAACACATAAAATCAAGCTACTTTCCAAAATGGCTGAAATTGATGAAGTTGATATTTCTGTGTAGTGTTTCTTCTTTTGCAGTATTCAGACACTTGTGCGTTTAATATAAATGACTATGAGAACTTTGGAGAACTGAAAATTATGGTTCTCAGTGGAAGTTTCTGGTATATTTTACTGCCAAGCTAGCTGGGGAATGCAGACATGAGAGACATAGACATAGCCAGATTTTTTTAGAAGATGAAGTGTGTCAACTTTTTTTTATCAGCACACTCATTTATAGTAAACCCATGACCTGATGCCTGGATGGACTGCATGAAATGTGAGCTGTTGGAATTGGGGGAATGGAATTTCTCCCAGAAGAGGGAAGATGAGCTGATATACCACTGTAACCTACATCAAAGTACAAAATGTGAAGCTGCATGTAGAAGTTAAGGGACACTTACTCTCAAATCAACCACACCAATCTATATCCCTACCTCCTAAAGAACAGGATATGTATCCAAGTTCTACCAGCATTTTGGATTAGATTGAAAATAGAATAAAACTTAGTATATAATGTGCAGTTAATTAAATATTATTTCCTTGAAAATTTATATTTCTTCAGCCAAACTGTTATTCTTTCTTCCACAAACTTTTAGGAAATAATTTATGTTGCAGGCTTCATTAGTGGCATTTCAATTTAAAAAAATCTACTGAGTGTTAACAGACCCAGCAAATAACTGAGATCACTAGCTTGAAGTGTTTTGTTTTAGAGCATATTTTTATTAGGATATATATCAAAAACAAATAATCCTCAGGCCGAAAGTTTTTTATACTCTGGAGCTTTTTCTCCCATGAATACATGAGAGATTTGCCTTGATAGCTCCTATTAACACAAGTGGGAGTTGCAAGCCAATCCCCTATGCATTTTTTGAAGAACTTATCTCAAAGCATTGCCCAAAGCAAATTTTTATGATAGCTTAGCACCCCTGGGAACAGGGATTTATAATGGCAACAACTGAAAAAGACCGTAATCTATAGTTTAGTGATGGGAATAAGAGTACTGTTATACATTTTCAGTTATTATGCTGCTGAACTTGAACTCCAAATTGTTTCCTTCTTGAAGAAATATTTGAAGTAGTTTTATTGAAATAACTATTATAATGCTTCAAAGTTTCTAAAGTATTTTAATATTGTCTCAGATTTCAACCTTTCTTTCCATTCCCCAGTCAAACAACATGCATTAATTATAGAAACTATATAAAACGCTTAAAAACCACTATGTAGAGCAACAAACACTCTTGTAAGTGTACCTTTAAAATAATGTTTTCCTAATATCTATAAATTTAATCTATTACTGGTAATTTTCACTGTGATAAAGGATCTGACTTGTTCTTTGGGTAATCATCTCTGTTTTAAAAACTTCCAAAAGGAAATAAGAAACAGTGAAGACTTAAGCTAAATGGCATGAGTAATGCTCTGCAAATTATCTTGTCAATATTACAGCCCAACATTTAAAACCCGAGGATGATAAAAGCATCTAAATTAGAAATCTGTGTAAATTGGGTACTTTTAAAAATCATTTGGCATCGTAAATGTTGCCAATTTTTTGTAATTTTAGATTTTTTTCTAGGTTTCAAAAAATACTAATGAAAACTTAACAAAATGAAGTTTCAAATGTTAATGAAACAAGTGGGAGGTTGAGACTAGGTTATTCATGGCCATGTTTTTGGATCTTATAGAGTGAAAAAAAAACTTTTATAAAATGCATAATGGTGAAGGATTTTGTTTGCCATATTAAGAATTTTTATTTATAGAGACAAGTTTTAAAGAACCATGAAAAAATGGTCACATTTTAATAATTTTGATCTAGACTAATATATAGATCCCATATATAAAAGCTTTGTTTGTAGTTTAATTAATGCACTTTCACTATAGTAAATTCCTTTCACTCAAGGTCACAGAATCATGAAATAGCTGAGGATGAAGGGATCTCTGCAGGTCATCTGGTCTAAACCCCCTGTTCAAGCAGGGGTTCCTAAAGAGAGTTTTGCAAGATGCCTTTTGAAAATCTCCAAGGAGAGGGACTCCACAAGCTCCCTGGGACATCTGTGCCCCTGCTCAGTCACACTCCCAGGGAAGAAGTGTTTTCTGATGTTCAGGCAGAGCTTTCTGCATTTCCAGCTGTGCCCCTTTCCTCTGGGCCTGCTACAGGGCACAACTGAAAAGACCCGGACTGTCCTTTTTGTACCATCCCTTCAGGTATTTACAGATATGAATATCTGTAAAGGCCACCTGAGACTTCTACTAGGATGAACAGTCCCAGCTCTCTCAGCCTTTCCTCAGAGGAGACATGCAGTCTCTTGTCATCTTTCTGGCCTTTCATTGGACTCTCACCAATATGCTCATGTCCCACCTGTACCAGGGAACCCAAAACTGGGCAGAGTACTCCAGGCAGGGCCTCACCAATGTTGAGGAAAAGGGATAGATCCCATCTCTTGATCTGCTGGCAACATTCCTCCTCATGCAGCCCAAGATACCACTAGCCTTCTTTGCTGCCAGGGCATATTACAGCTCACACAGGAATCTGAGGTCCTTTTCTGCAAGGCTGCTTTCAAGGTGGCTGCCACCCAGGAGATACCAGGACATGGAGTTGTTGCTTGGCAGGGCTTTTTTCTTCCCCTTTTTGAGCTTCATGAGACTCCTGTCAGCCCTCTGGATGGCCCCATAACCCTCCGACAAACCACTCCTCTCTTTTTTGTGTCTTCAGCAGACTTGACCCATCATCCAGATCATTTCATGTTAATGTTCTGAGTTATCTTCTTTAATTGTCAAGTCTCTTTCCCTCTTTCTAATCATCTTTTACTAGCATCTTTGTGCCCCCAACAACAGGAGCTTGTCATTGTGAGCTCCCAGCAATTCAGGCATATTGGCTGGTATGAATATTCAGAAATCAAAATGAACCTTAGACTGTGTAAGGAGGAACAGAAAATCTTAAGCGAGTAGGAAGTTCAATCTAGGTCATACCGCAATGGCAAAGAAAGATGTAGTGGAAAGACTAATTAGTAGTTAGTTCATTACCTGCTGCCAGCTCATATTTGTTCACATATAATACTCCAAACTGCATTATCCTTGTTGGTATCTCTTCATAAAGTGTAGAAAACAATGGAGACATCAGGTATTGAGGGCTTAAGAACAAAAAGTTTGGACTAGAATTGTGCTTTCTCATATTAATAAATTTTTTATGCAACTCAGATGGAAGCTAAGTAATAAATCACTTCTCTGAACAAGAGAGAATCCTAATATAACATAGGTTAAATATGAGAAAAGAAACTGTGTACTCTCCTCATAAAAATATATTAGGATGAATCAAACACTGATCAAATCTATTGCACTTACTGTACATTTAGCAACAATGATGAATTTGTACGGGAATAAAGTTTTAACTGGAAATCAGGAAAGGTAAGATTATGAAGGTATTAACTACTTTGGTCCACTGTTTCGAAATGTAAATTTTGTAAGAATTTAATGTCTAAAAATATCTGGAATAATTAGACTATATTAATGCATTGGTCAATTAACTTCCACTTGTGGGAGTTGTGATATGCTCTTTCCTGCCAGTCATTATTGTTTGAAAATTATTTTAACCTGGCTTACATATCTGTGCAAGAAGGTTGTATTTTAAACTATGGTAAAACCCAGGTAATTTGGTTTTGTTTCAATAAATTACTCCCTCACTTCTTTGTCAAATTATTAGCTCTTAATCTGTGAGCTCTTTGTCCTCTAATGTATGCATAAAATGCCACATGCCTTCAGCTTAAACATAGATATCTGTGTATCACTGTTCCCTTCCCTTCATATAGTATTAACAAAGGATAATCTCTCTAACAAGAAACTAACAGATTCCATAGTTTTTCTATAATGATAACAATATTTTTTTTCCTTCTAACAGTCAGATGAATGATGCAAAATATTTTGTCATAATGAAGATGACCAATCTCTTTATCATTGAGTGCTTGTACCTATACAAAATGTGCTGCACACATCCTTTTTTGCTGTTCTGTATTTTTCTGAGATGGATTATAGGAATTTCATTTTTCTTGGTATCTACATTAAAGTAGAATACTACGTAAATAGAAAAATCCCATTGACCCTCAATATATTTGCAGCACTATTTCATATTATGGACATATTCAGATTTCATTTACACTGGCCTCCACCTAGGAAAGCTGCTCACCAAGGGAATAAATTGAGAAAGAAACACAGCTCACTGTAATGAAAAATCAATGTTAATATATATCCCATACTTTCTGGGAATAGAAAGCAAACAGGTTGCTGTCTGTTTTGAATAGCTGCATAAAAATGTTGTATGCAAAATAATCTGTCATGAGCTTTCTGTATTCAGAATAAATATTTCTGAATTGTTTTAAACATAGTTCTATTACTTCTTGTACCAGTAGAATTCCAGCTTATTTATTAAAACCTGAGGGCCCATCGCATGGTAGGTAGTAATCAATAAAACTTGTGCCAACTGATGTTATTCTGTATGTCAAGTCATATTGCTACAGTTCTGTCTCTAGGATGTTACAAAGAGGTTGCTTGTTTGCAGTGTTCTTTTCTACCTTCTTAGCAATGACTCAGGAATTGTTTCTCATAACTATAGCAACTGGGGGAAAAAAAACCAAAAAACCAACCCAAATCATATTCCATTCATTTCTAACAAAAACCAAAAAACCCTACACCAACAAAAGCAATAGAAAATTCTGCTCTGATGCACCGTTACTGCATTGCCTCAGATGCATTACACAAACTGAATAAATTACCTTCTGGTAAGAAACTTGCATGATCAGTCAGTCACATCAGCATGTTGCCAGACCTGACTAATCTAAGCAAACAAACCAACCAACCAATCAACCCACAAACTATATTTGACATTGTCACATCATCTGAAACACTGCAGCGTTCACCCAGATTTACTCGGTATTTTAAAGAATGACCTAGATTTTATATATAAGACCTTTTTTATCTGCACTGAGGAAGCTAAGGGAGAGAGGGCTCTTTGGAAGGAAGAAGTTATAAGAACAGAATCATCAAGGATAATGTGGTAAGTTTTATATTCATGAGGGAATGATGAGGCCAAGATGAGTACTGTCCTTAAACTGCACTACTGCCAGTTCTATGACTCTTCAGGGATCAGCTGTTTAAAGCTGGTTTTGTTAATCTAATATGTATTTACATATATCCAGAGACAGGAAAGGATTTCTGTTGCCATTTGGTTTTTGACAACTGGTCTGCTATTTGGTTCTCATACATTCCTTCATTAATGTCTTGGACATTACAGGAAAAGAAGACAAGACACCAGGAATGTGGTTTAAGTAGGCCGTGACTTCATAAATAACACATCTGGGAACCATCTGGCAATGACTCGTCCAGTGCAGGTCATACTTCCTTTGTAATCCACACCACGTGGTGGCAAACTGCCATCAGCCCTCCACCCTGCTAACATGGCCTTAGCATCACTCCTGAGATCCATGGGCCCCCTTTCCCTGAAGAGGACTGAAAAATGGAAAAGGAGGCTGTATCTTTACTCAAATGTAGCCCCAATTTTCTTTGCAGTCTTTTGTTCCCTTCTCATTTCTGTTTACAGATTATCATAAAGTGGAATCCTTAGTCAATAATTAGCTTCACTGGAAATTTGCTGCAGTGAGGCAATGACTTTTCTACCTCAGCCAAATTCCCACATTATCAATAATTGCTTCCATTGGAGCAGCCAGCATTATATTCCTTCTCAAGTCAGATATTTGAATAGAACATAGAAGTCTATTGAAAGCACAGTTAAAATGAATAGTTACCTGATTTTTCTTTTCAGTTAATTTATAAATCAACCAAATTTCTCCTGTGATCACCTAAACTTCCTGGTGTGGTGTCCTGAAATCACAGTCATTTTGCTGTAACGTGATCTGGCTGTACTTATGACCTCTTGTCCTAATCTCAATTCTGCCATTATTTTCCCTTCCATATGTTTTATCATGATTTATCTCCATCCATTCACATGGCCACTCCCTCATCCCGAATGAATCAGAGCTATCTTCTGACTCCCTGCTATGGTCTTCATTTGGGCTAACACCTACCTGAAAGGGAACAGATGAACTTCCAGAAAAACTGGATTTCTGATGTAAGCCAAATGCACACCATCAGCCAGACAATATATTTATAGCCTGACATACCAGTCTGAAAAAGAGGCTGAACATGAATATTACTGGAACTGTCCCCTCCATGTTCGTGTGTTATCAGGCATTACCAGTCCCAAACACCATCTTCTGCATTGCTATTGACATGTCACCTTCAGATTAACATCCCTTTAGAATGGACAGGAACCCAGTTTGGGATGATAATGTCTATAATACTTGTTCTTTGACACTGACATGAAATAAAATATTCTTTATGAATCAAGTGCCCTCCATGGAAAGCAACAGTAGCATGGCATCCTTGTCACATGTGAATAGTTTGAGAAACTCTTACATTACTATAATACAGAAATTTACTTTACTTTTAAAGGAATCTTCTGAGAAACAAAGAAATTGTGTGCTGCAAAGGCAGCTTTTCTTCATTTTTCATGTGTCTGATTTGTAGACGCCTAAGCCAAGGCACTACTTGAATTTTGTTTGGCTAGTTCTTGAGAAACTCTGCAGCTATCCAAACTTTAGACCTACTTAAATTCATATAAAGTATCTCTTAGGCTGATATACTCCTAAAATAATGATGATCAATACTAGTGCAAAAGAAAACAATGACAGCTTGCCTTGTATTCCAACGAAAAAAAGATGAAACATGGAAATTTGTAATATTTTAGGACAGATTTCTCCACTTAGGGCAGGTAAATAAAGTTACTCGATATTTACATCCTTCTAGATGTTTTGCATGTTGGCAAAATTTCTACCAAAAATCAAGATTCCAGAGGCCAACTGTAAATAAATAGGCTCCTTGCTGGTAAATTCTCACAGTCTTTTTCCCTCTTTGATTTATTTGAGAAATGTTTATCTTCTTTTTTACTATTTCTAAAAATCAAATTACTGGTACTCATGCAACTGGGAAAATTTAATTTCCCCATAAATTATAAACCTATGTTAAATGGCTGTTACGGCTGACTGTAGATCTACTCTTCCATTTAAAGTTGAAAAAATTGGGATCTCTCAAAACTAAGTACTCTATTCCTTGTTTTGTCTTTAAGAAAAAAATGAGTCTGGTCATTACATAAAACACAGCAGATGGGGAAGTATCAGTTTCAAAGGGACTACCCACAACATTAGAGGTACCATATCTGTAGTTAATTTTTTATTTTTTTTCATATAGCAGTCATAATGATTTTAACAGTACTAACAGCTTTTGTGAGCATTTATTCTAGTCTCCAGCTGAATTAACTAATTGTAGCACTGAATAGAGAAGGCAATTCACTATTTTTCATTTGTGGACAGTATCCTAAACTCACTGGCCAAGAGAATATAAGACAGCAAACTTTTGTCTTCTTATGAACTCTTAAACTGAGGAGAAGTTCACTATGGTGACTGCTTTCATAGAACCTTGAACTTTAGCCAGTCCACATATATGGATCGATATTCACATTAGTGCACTTCTATGAACCTGCATATCTTTTGGGTTGATCTGCAGAAACAACCTAGACTTTTTACTAAAAGGTGGATTTAGACAGAAATGTCCTTAATAATGTTTGAGCTCATCAGTGCATGAAGGTCAGTGAAGAAAAAATAGAGTGAGTGATCCTGGCCCCTGGGTGATGATGGCAGACAGGCTCTCAGACTTTGTCCTGCTGGTGTGACAGACAGATGTTAACAGACCTCTAATCCTTTGTCTGAAAGCAGACAAACAGCTCCCTGCCTTTGTACTGTAGCTGCTTCTTCTAGGACCAGTCAGATACTGAGAGAGATCTTCTCTAGAGCTATAGATGCCCATGTGTATATATAAGCAGAATATCCTCAAGGGAAACCACTCCATGGATGAACAGGGGCCAAGAAGCTGAACTCTTTAATTCACCAGCCACCTACTTCTGTCATCTTCATGCCTGGGAAGAGGCTGAGCATTCAAAGAGAAGGTGGGTTGAAAAGATGATATAAAAATCAAGTGTCTGTTGACGCAGATTGCTTCCTGAGCCTCCGAAGATGTGGAATGGGTTCTCCAGACGGACAGTGCACAAGGCATCTGTTACAATGCAAACTTTTTAAAAAAATACTCTAGCATTTAGATTCAGAAGCTTTCTCTTGTTCCTAAAGCTTCATATAATTATATCATTCCCTAATTGCTACTGAGAGAATGTGCTTTGAGTTGCAAACTGATGAGAAGAGCAATAATTAAGAGGGTATACCAAGTAAATCTGCCTTAAGCAAAAGTAATTTGCAATGCTGAATTAAGGCATTCTTTGTCTATCAGTGATATTTGGTGCCACATTTGCTTCTGTTATTGTTTTGGGCATATTTATTTATTCTGACTGATTCTGTCTCCCCAGAGTGAGCTATTTCCCCAATCTCACTTTCTCTTTTATTTCCTGAATAAATGCAAAAATAAATATGCCAGGAGAATGCCTCTCTGTGATACCCTACACAAAATCTAAAGCCATTTTTTTATTGCTATTTACCAGTAACTCATAAAACACATACATATCTTTTGACAGTGCCGACTGTTGTCTGAGATGTAAATAATTTTCCAATTAATTTTTTTAAGAAGCATTATTTTCCTCCTAATTTTATCCATTTCAAACTCCTTTTCCCCTATGTCTTCAATAAGCTTTCTTATGATTCCAACAAGCACAATGATCATGAGATCAAACTAAGATCTCATAATTTTGAGGGCATTATTTAGGTATTATTTTACCTAAATAAGTCTC
Organism: Pycnonotus jocosus; assembly: GCA_013400435.1. Lineage (NCBI taxonomy): Eukaryota > Metazoa > Chordata > Aves > Passeriformes > Pycnonotidae > Pycnonotus > Pycnonotus jocosus. The sequence continues at coordinate 71,910 of VWYP01033652.1, forward strand.
CTGGAGACCTTTCCACCTCACAGATTAGCAAAGGTTAAATTTTCAACAGGATTTAGGTGTTGAACTAACTAACTAACCAGCTAACTAACTAATTATTACAACAACTAACTGTATTATTACAATATATTTGATATCCCACCACCATCCTGTTTCCCAGTTCAAGGCATGAAGTGAGCTGGGTTTTTAGCAGTTGACTCAAAGCAGTGAAAAGTGGGTGGAGAACCCTCCACTTTCAGCTGAGGATATGCACAGACTGCTTACCCCATGTTTCACAGAGGGACTTAAACTGAATATGGACTGAGACTGCATAAAGTTCTTCCTTCTATTCTGGAGCCACATCTGGAAGCCCTTTCCTCAATGAGGCACCTATACCAAGACAATAATTTCCTGAAAAATAAACACAGTAGGGAGTTTTTGGTTCCATTAAACCCAGCTGCCTGGTCAAGGCAGATCTGACTCCTTTACCTACATGAAAGGATGTCGGTGATCTGTGTTTAACTGTGTCCTTCCATGCCCCAGCCAGAGCATACTCTTGCCTGTTGAGATAGTACACTAGCCATGAGGGGATAGTAGATTTTGGGGAAAACAATCCTAGTTGCTTTTAAAGCCTTTTTGTATAAACTACTTACATATTCACTAGAAGGAAGGAGTAGGAGCTGGATTTCCCTGGTGAGTGATTTAACCACCAGGCATTCTAACTCCCTCTCTGGCCTAATGAATATTTCATATTTTATTCTGTGGAACAACATATTATGCAATCATTCAATTAAGCACTGTCTCATAATGCATATGCACAAGGTGTTATTCATGAATAACACCACTGAAGCTGAGAGGCTTGTTTTGTAAAATAAAAAATGCTGTTCTTCATTATTAAGCACTACATCTTTATTGTTCTGCCGTTGAAAGCAGAGTTCACATTTGGAAACAGCATCAATCAGCCATTATTGAAAATATCACTAAACCCCTGTTAACTTCCAAACCAGGATGGAGAGGTTTGGAGAAAAAAGATCATGGTCTTTCTACCTCCATCACCTGAAGCATCCTCATCTTTAAACATACAATCAGCTTCAACCAGAAGGAAGACAAGAACTGGAGTCCAAAGAGCAGAAATACTAAATATTTGAGTGTAGGAATCCAAATGGGAGGCAGAGATTACAAAAGACAGAAATGAGAAAGAAAAAGGAGAACAAAAAACTGAAATCTCAGGGGTGAGAGACCATTGTCTGACAAATATCCTTTTTTTTCCCCTCATCTGAATGAAAAGAATTGGTGCCACTGATTCATCCTCACGGACAAAGCCCAAGTAAGGGGAAGATGAGAGGAAGATTTCAAGAAGATAGCTTATCTGGCAAAATTGTTTGTTGTCTTTCAGGATCTTAGCTTGCTCTGATTCAAAAGAGCACAGATCAAGACTGAAGAGGCCCAAGGAAAGGAGACAACTTGTAAACTTGCCTTAGCAAGTGCCAGAAACAGAAAATTTGAGACCCTGAATTAAATAATCATGCTAGAATTTTTTTTAATTTTGCATAAAGCTTGGATAATATCATTTATTACAACACATTTAGCGCCTTCTAGGAAGATGTTAACCAGGCTTTTAACAGTATTCTGAAGTGGATTAAAATGCACTGGAATGTGTCACAGATGGTCATGCTGGAATGGCTGCAGATAGCTGGACACACCTTCTGGCCCTCCTCAACACCTCCAGTGCTCGTGGAGCTTGCTGAACAGAAACGGCCCATGGGCAGGGGGTCAGCTCTGGTGAGTCTGCCACATGGCAGTGGGCAAAAATGTCAGATGTGAGTTGGGCTAAGAAGGCATATTAGAGTTTGATTTGTAGTTAAGGGAGAGGCAAGGGGAAAGGAGACAGCGATGGGGAAGCGGATCAATCTGTCCTTTAGCTCCTTAGGTAAGGTAACGTAAGGTCATGCATAAATATCTGTTGCTACTGACAGGGCTATTAAGGGGCCTGATTCCCCATTACAGGAGCTCTTACACTTCAAGAGTGGGATTTGTGTGTACAGGAACTTAAGGAAGAGCTATGTTTATGTGTTTTCCATAACTCTTTTGTTTAGGAGGTAATTAAGTCTTTAAATTTTCAAATAAAGACATATGTTTATATGCAATTTTGACCTTGTAGAAAATAGAAAAATTGTGACAGTAACATCAGTCGATTGCAATCGTGTGTGTTTGTCATACAGCACCACCATGATGAGACAAGGAGACAGAGTAGTCAAATGTTTATAAACTCAGCTGTAGTTGCAAAAAGATACAAAAATATAATTTTAAAGTCAGTTTTCTCTGTATTTTTGTTGTAAGATATTACTAAATGCTGGCATGAAATCAAGATCCCTGCTTTTTCCATTCTCATTCCTATGCTGCCCACTTTAAGTCATACTAATTTGCTTTCTCAAGTTTTAAAGTACTCTAACCTTTTGTTGTCCTCTTTCAAAAATAGTCTGCTATAAAAAGTTCATATTGATCCTCTGCATTAATCCTTGATGAGAACTCCCGCATTGAGCTGGTTTGGCCAAATTTCCTTTCCAAATTAAGTTACTCAAGGTCAAAACTGCTACTGTTCAGGTTATTCTCTTCAAGCACAATGTACAAAGCTAGACTTTCAAGACTTGTGGACTTGGGCTAGAAGTGTTGCTACCCCACAAGTTCCCAAGTTGTTGTGCATTTCACTTTTCATAAAAGTTATGCAACAGAGAACTAAAACCCCCACAACACTAATTCTAATGAGAATTAAATACCCCATGACTGCATTACGTCAGTCAGCACTTCCCGGAAGTTTCAGAGAACATATTATCTTTTGAGATATTATTGCAGTGTACAAACGACAAACTTGAAAAATTGGTGATATTATCAGTGACCGTATAGAATCCAGAAACACATCTTAGATTGTATTCAAAAGCATCACAGTTTTGCTGTACACTTAAAATGGAATGCAATTTATAGGGTTCAATTAGAGTACTTCAGAAAGTGACCAAATCTGAAAAATTCACAGTGCCTTGACTAATTTAATGAAGTTTTATGGCTATAGCTGTAGGTAATTCATGCAGGTGAAATTTAGTGCTAAGTTTATCAAGTCAAAGGAAACCTTTTCTTCACTGCATTGATTAGGATTTTTCTCTGTAATCATTTAGTAGTCAAGCCTCACGCCATCGAGCCTCTGCATTCTATTTCTGGGACGCATGACTATTTCCTGAATGATGCTTTCTCAAGGAGATGCTGTTCATTTTTATTGTGTGTGGGTATCTGGGCAAGGCTGAAAAATCCACAAGGTAACTGAGTAAAAAGTAGTTTGGCATTGAAATCATGTTTAGGAGCATAATTTAAGAATGTGATTTTGCATTAATTAGCATTTAAGTTCAATCAAGGCCTTAAAAATTCTCATAGACTGAGGACCCTCTGTTTCATAATTATGTTCATAAAAGTATTCTGGTTATAAGAATAAAATCAGAAACAGACATTCCGAAAGAGTAAAGATTATAATCTCCTTTCAGCACATGTATTTACAAGCTCCAGTGTTCACTCTTTTTTCCTCCTAAAAATGAGTTAAGTTGCAATTAATAATTTACTACTAGCCTTACTGTGTGTTTAATTCTAAATATTTTATATCATCCTTTTAATGGAAATTTTTTTCTTGAGCTTATTTTAATGTGATTTTGTGCTACACAATGAGATGGACAAATCAGTAGGTTTGGCTACCTCTTTTTTCATTTTTGCAGTAAAACTCTGGTTTTTATTGACATGTTGAATGACATTAGAACTGAAACTTTTTCTGTTTCTTTTTGAAGTGAAAAATTCCTTAGTAAGTATTTTAAATAAACTTAATTTCCAAATATCTTAGAAATACTCTGACTGTTTCATCCTTCTTTTGTGCTAGAATAGGGAAAAAAAGCTCTTCTCTTTGTATCTCATCCTGTCACCACCACTAGTTGAGGTTAAGATATTGTCTGTCTACTTTTAATAGAAACATTCCTCATGTATTCCAACAAATCGGGTATATCTGAATTCTACATACAAAGCTGTAATTCCATTGAGAGTTTGCAGTGACATTGATAAATGATGTCACCACAACCCTTTGCTTGAATTACAATCTTAATTATGTACACCTGGGTTCTTAGTATTCCTTATATTATTTCTGTCATAGCACTATCTTGTCCTATTCTTACTCTGATGCTAATTTGTTTTATCAGTAGCCAAAGCACTGCAGCTTAGCAAAGCCTGTCCACAGTGTTTAAATGACTGTAAATTTCTTCCTTGTTATTGCTATTTTAAAAACTGAGTGCAGCATTAAACAAGAAAGTCAGTTTTTACATGAATATGATGCAGGTTGTATCTAAAGATTTTTGGGAGTTGTTTTTGTTTTCCACAGAGTTTTCTTATTTAGGACTATCCAGCATTTCTGACTGCTTCTACTTGTTCCGTGTCTCCTGAGAAAAGAAGAGCAAAAAGGTTTGGTTACTCAGTTATTTTTGTGGGAGAGGAATTCCCATATGACTGAAGGTGGGAAGCACAGTGTATGGTAAGCCTGAAAATGAGAAATACAAGTTTCTTCTCGTTTTCATTCTCTTGGGTTTTTTTCTATATTCACCTTGTGAACCTAACCAGGATTACTTTTGTCACAGAAAATATAAAAGACTCTGCTTTGAGTACATATGTGGCCAATGGAATCCCTTTAAAAACGATCAATCAGGCTGTGGCTTGCTTTGCTCCGGAAGCCCCTTGAAGAGACTGGCTTACAACAAAGGTGATTAAAAGTTCCCAATTCCAATTTATCCTCCTAACATTTAAAAAAATATGAAGAAAGCATATAGAGTTCCAGGATATAACTTGTATCTGTTCATTGTGTTTATTTAACTTGAAGAATATAGGTCCTATCTTGTACAACACTCACACACTTGCAGAAAGTTCAGAGCTAAATGCTTGCACATTGCTTTCAAACAGTCTTTAGTCAGGCAAATGTATTCATGATCTGGGTCAGAACTGAAAAAGGATATGGAAGATTTTGGTTCTTATGACCATTTATTCATTTTCCTCTTTTCTTTTTCTCTAAGCTTTCTCTTACTTGTGTAAAAAAAACCCCTGAATTGCACCCTCTGGAAAAAATGTACATTTCTGCTTCCTTCATGGCCAGAGCAGCCAGGACTGAACATTAACACTTGTCTTCCCACCATCACTACAGATCACACATTCTTTTTTCTTTCTGCAACAGCAATTTGCAAAAGCCTGAAACAACAGGAATCAAAATGCTCTGAATTTTGGATGGTTCTTTACTGTAATATTGGGAGAAAAATCTATAAATAAAAAGTACTGTGGACAGAAATCTGGACAATGCTATCATAAGTATAATTTTTGTACTGAAATAGTTTTAAGCAAATATTTACTTACCTTTAATTTAGTCAGGATAACTAATATATTTATGGCAGTTATTTACTTGCATACTAACAATCACATACTCTCAAGCTTACACTACAAAAATAACTTGTTCTTGTCTCAATCCTCTGCCATTAAAAATTTTTACTTAGATTATTTTTCTTGCCAGTTGTTACATTAATCTTTATGGCCTCAGTTCTTTTTCATGAGATGCATAGGTCCAAATGAGCCTTTGAACTTTTCCCACGCTGTTTCTTAAGCATTAGGTCTGTTGTGATGGCTCCTCCTGTCCCAGAAGCATATGACAAGTTCCTTCAGAAAACATTCAGTCGCTCTTCCATTCCCTGGGGAGACTGTAAATTTATGGTTCCACAGCCTCTAAAATGCTAATTAGACCCTTATCAACCCATGAGTTTTAATTCTGAACTTTGTAAATTTCTCAGTTAATCCAGCCTCTGCCACTAATCATGACCTTCTGGAAACTGCACAAGCAATCACAACAATGAAGAATACTGAAAATTCTTGGAAGCTGGCTCAAAAGCCAGGACTGTCAGGTCAGAGAAAATCCAAGCCTGCCTTTACTTTGCTAATCCTTTAAACACTTGGATCAGTTTTCCACAATCTTTTTCACACTTTGTAGGGATCTGCTTTTCAGGTTTTGGCATCCAAAGCCTGCTTTGACTTCAGCCAAGGTTTGAATTGCATGTTAGTTGTTTTAAATATACCATAATACACCAGTTTCCCATTCTGCTGTCCCTTACATTTTTGAGTGCATATTAAAGATCTTTTTTTTTTTTTGTGCAGCAGAACATCTGAAAAGTATTTTTTACTCCTTAGTTGATATATATGCATGTGCACACACATGAAAATTTGTGTAGATGCTCTTAGTGAACGACCTTTTTTTACTGTCATTCCAAGGTCTGAGTCATGCAAGTTATTGCCTAAAACCTGGAGCCCACTCTGAAAAAAGTGACTCAAATAAATAACAAGAAGAAGAACAGATACTGTTATAGACTGCTGGCAAGATTTGAAAAAGGTACGCTCTTCCTGGTTTACTAGTTTTACTTTGGTCTTTCTGTGATCCTTAGTAAAAAAAAGTGAGAAACTACGGGGGAAATTATTGCTGGAAACTTAACATACATGGCCTACTAGGCAGAGTTTAATCCACATAAGGTTGCTTAAAAAGCAGTGAGCCAATAAACCTAAGTTAAATATTTGGAGTTCAGACATGTAAAGCTCCATTGAATTAGAAGTTTTACAGAATCTCAGTGCTAACGTACGTTTGCACACCTGGTAAAAATTCATGTACGAAACTGACACACGTTACAGAGAAGAAGCAGGGAAACAGATTCCTGTGGCAGAGATCCGGTTCTGTAATTTTCCTATTCATTTGTGCTTGTGGAGATGGAAAAGTTTTCATGTAGCTAGAGAACCTAATGGGACAACTTTCTTATTATTTTAAAATTAGTTTTGTCATTGTTGAATACTGCTTAGGGATACTTCACATAGAATAGGTATGGTCTTGAACAGAAGTAAATTAAATTGTCCCTGAACTGCTTATTTTAATTGTTTAAATAGGAGTTGAATCTCAAGCTGTGTTTTTCCTCAAAACTGTGAGTTAGGACCAAAAAAAGTAGGCAAATGGACTTGCATGGCTTGATTTCTTTCCCTGTTTATTGTGAGCCACTCACTGATTTTTCTTTTTTAACTCAGTTTCAAGTCTATTTACAACTGGGATCCAAATGCAGGTGTAGAACTGCAATACTTCACTGCTTGTTCTTAAGGTTACTTCGCTTGAAAAGAGTTTGGGTTTTTTCCCCCTGTATTTCTTCTTTGTCTTCTGTTTCCTTTCTCCAAAATACACTTCACCTGTTAACTCCCCATGTTAGAGTGAGCTCTTCCTTACACAACAGATTTATTTTTATTCCAATGTTGAACGGGATCCTAATTAGATAAGGGTCCCTTTAGTGTTCCAGTACTACAAAACTTTAATAACAGCAACAGCTGATCTTGCAATCAAGCACTTATGACCTGTTCTTGGCCATGAGATGTACATAAATTCCACTGAATTTAAGAGTTTTAATTTGTCCATGCCCTTCTCAGGGGGGTTGGAACTAAATAATCTTTAAGGTCCCTTCCAACCCAAACCATTCTATGATTCTAGGAATGCTGATACAGATGTATACCTGAAGAACTAAATCAGATTCTTTAACATTTTGTCTCAAATAGTTTGCTTCAAAATTTTCATGTTCATCAATGAGTTTTCTGGGGTGGGGGAATGAAATCTCAAAAGCTAATACTTTAAATTATTTTTTTAGTAAGCCCTATACAGTTACTAAAAAAAAACAAACCCAAAACAAAACAAAAAACCCCCACAAAGCTCTACATCAGTTAGCATCTTGGAAGATAGATTTTCTAATCTCTCTTTGAAATTCTAAAATAAAACAATAGGACATAAAGAATGCATTGGTGAGTGGCCCTTGCCCTGACCATATCTGGGATGCAGGCTTGCTCACAGCCATCAGTCAAAGCTAAGACACTCTGGATCATACTGGGTGGTTGCTGCCTCTTCTATCTGCATTTCTTACTGGGAAGAAAAATTATTTCTATCCTTCCTAGTGAACTCAAGTTGAAGGGAAATGTACTGCAAGCAAATTTCTTACAAAAATGGAGAAGACAATACCATTATACTTTTCCCAGAAATCATGTGTTTGCCATTTTCTCCAATTAGTGCACAGAACAACTTCTTTCCTCCACATTCCTCCTCCTACTCATTACAATTTCCCCACCTTTGTGAGGCCCAAAACCAGAGGCCGTATCATTAATCTTCTTTCCCAAAGTGTTTAGGTCCATGAGATCTGGCTTTAATTACCAGTCATGAGAAGAACTAATTACCCTGGCCTAACAAAGACAGGATGACGAAAGGGGGGTGGTGTTGTTGAGAATCTGACAGTGCACATCTCGGCATATTAGATATTCCCATTGCTACTTCTCTGTCACTTGAAAAGGGAGATAAAAAGACAAGCATGCAGGAGTTACTCCAAGTTTACAAATGCCTCCAAAGATACCTCCGTGGGAATTTAAGTTTGCCTTGTGGGAGTACTTGTAGAGTGCAGAGAAAACAGATAGCACTTCCAACAGTGAATGCATAATCATAATGAGCTGACCAGTGACTCAAAGCTGAGCTATGCAAGCCTAAAATAAGCATTACAAATGTGGGAGTTTATAATTCTCAATCAAGGGACAAAATGTTTCACTGCTTTACATGTAAAGAAGCTACTTATCCTTCTGTCAGTTGAAGCCGGATGTGGCCACATCACTTCTGAAAAGTTCTCATTTACTGTAGAATTGGGTTGGTTCATAAAACATATAATATCTCAAAAATATACTCTTTTTGTTTTAATAATCTTCTTATTATTTGTGGAAGACTGGAACACTGACTTACAAACAAACAGTCTACATTGAACAAAGCTACAGTTTGTTGAAGCACTTCAATATTTCAGTCAATAAAACCTGTTGTTTCTATGATCCCTCTATGTATATAAATGAATTGACTGGATGATTTAAAGTATCAAGTATAACACAGGAAAAGCATTTAAAGGGAAGGTTGTGTATGGCAACTTTATGTTACTTAGTAACTGGGACAATAACATTAAAAATGATAAATTAAATGGGAGCCATTCCAGGAAAAACACATAATGTCTGAGCTTGCAGCTAAAACATCTTGCAGAAGGCTTGAAAAAGCTAAAAAAAGTTATAATTTCTCTGGAGAATCTGGCATTCAGCTAATGGTTTTGGTGGTTATTGGGCTTTTGGTTGTGTTTGATTGATTGATTGATTGATTTTGTTGTTATTTTTGGTTTTGTTTTTTTCTTTTTTCTTTTTTTTTTTCTTTCCCCTAACTGAGAACTGTGGCATAGTACATCTGGCACAGATGTGGCATGGTATGGAGTTTTGCCCAGCAAGTCATCAGCTGTGCTCCACCTTTCCTTGCTCTCGTAGTCTGGATTGCTTCATCCTTCTCCCTGCTCCTATCTCCTCCAGCACACTCAGCAGTTCTTCCCTACCTGGCAAATCTGTATCAGGGATATTATTGATGCTTGGAAGATACCACATCGACAGGTATCATCAGTCATCCCGTGCTGCTTTGTGATTTTAAGGTATCTGAAGCAGTCCAAACCACGGTGTTAGCTGGGCTTCCAAAAGCAATGATTCCGTACTAATGTGCTGCTCTGCCTGGTTTAACAGATGCTTCTTCCTACCTGGTTTTAATGTTAACTACTGAAAAACAGTGACTCTTCTATTGCCCAGAATGGCATGCAGCAATCCCTTTCCTCCGAAGTGTCAAGTCTGCAGAAGGTATCCTGCTGTGCCATCACACCCAAAGCATTGGATCACCTTAACTCAACTGCTAGGTGCTTTATGCTACATTATTAATTACTGCAAGGCTTTTAAAGTTTATTTAGCTCTGTAAGATTTTGGTCCATTTACTATGACTCATGATTCAATTTGTGATGAGGAATTAATAATTTTCAATTGTCGTAATAGCTATGGCACCTATGTTATGAGAATTAGGAAAACAGTGGCTATCTAGTGAATATTATTGGGGTCTGAATTTAATTTATTTTGTTGGAAGGCTTACCCTTTGAGGGATGCTGTTCAGAGCCAGTAGTGTTTCTACATTATTTCATTAGTTTGGAAGGGGTAGGACAGGGAGTGTTGGATGATGAAGTTTCCTGTGGGGTTTATACATGGCATGAAAAAAGTTGTGTCATCAAAGTCCTTAGTGTAAAGTTGTTTTGGGTTGTGTTTTTTTAAATACCCCTAAGCTGCACAGATTGCATTGAGAAACTATTTTCAATTCTCCTGATGCCTCCAATAATTGCACCTTCTTGATGACAGACAAACTGTGTTGAAGAGCTGCTGTGTCAATGGTTTATGTTGCAGCTGACTCATCATGACTTTCATGCACACATAAAAGTAAACAGCAAAATTGTTGTTGATTTGCTGAGTGCTGTACAATCCTTCATGTATCTGAAGTCATCATCCATCTGAAGTTGCCTACAATAAATATATTAGGTAAAATACATTAAGTAACACATTATCTAATGTTTTTCCAAGTCTTATCAATAAAAAATGAATGCTGCAAGTATTTGTATATTCAGGTTGCTGCTCAACCTTGTGTGACAGACCAGAATCAAATTACTCCACCATGAATGGCCTGTAAGAGACCTGGGGCAGTAAGTGATGCAGACTGTGCAATGGCAGAAAGGAATGCAGGTTTCTGAGCTCAGTTCACTTTGGCTACAGGCAAGCATTTATTTTCTGCACTATATGAAAGACCCAGAGAAGTTTTATGGCCTGTGTAATGCAGAAAGCAAACCTCTCTGGTCATAATTGTCTATGAATTCCAGACTAGGGATTCCCAGTCCACAGATCCCAGCTAATCTATTTTTTCCCCTCATTTGCCTGGGACCAATGGTCATAGGGAGTTGTGAGTTTCAAACAGGCAATCATTTCTTCACTTCCTGTACCTGAAGTTTAGTGAGGTGTGAAAGATCAACCCTCCCTGTCAGACCAACTAGACCAAAATGAGGAATATGTGTATCTGTGTATCAGGGAAACTGGGAAGAAAGA
>VWYP01033653.1:0-22012 GCA_013400435.1 Pycnonotus jocosus
GTGTTTTTCAAGAATGTGTGCAGTTATTGATGCAGGTAGAAGCCACTGTAACAGAGTTTTGATATTGTCCAGAGACTACTGATTTAAAAATCATTAATATGTCGATTCTCTGCTGTGTTCCTGTGATGGATTCAAAGTTTCCCTGTTCACTTGAACTCCTAGGCCATCTAACTCAGGATTTCCTATGGAAATGGGCACCTTTCATGTCTCAGTTTGAATCAGGACAGTGAATCTACTGATGGTCTCTGCTCACAATATTGTTCTCACAGTGGATGGACCTGCCTGAGAACACCCAAATTCAATGGCTTTCAGATGTCACTAAATGCCTTAATGCCACCACAGGGCCCAGCCATCAGTGAGCACCCAGGCACTGGGAAATGGCCAAATGAATCCCAGAGCCACCAAATCCCAGAGTCATCCAAGTTGGCAGAGGCCTTCCAGATCATTCAGACTCATCATCAACCCAACACCACCATCATCACCCCTAACCCATGTCCCCAAGTGCCACATCCAGATGCCTTTTAAAGTCAATATCCTGCCCTGAGATGTGTGTCTTGGGTAGCCATATGTAACCAAAAATGTGTATTCTATTGCCATCTGTTGAAACTGGTTGAGGAGTTGTTTTTCTTTATCTCTTGTATAACCCATTCCTCAGAACTCCACAGGGAGGGATCTTCTGTTAATGGGCAGCTGTTAAACCGGGTGTTGCAGTGCTCTTTATCCCTTCCAGGACCCATCCTCCCTGTAGGGGATCTCTGCTGTCCATGGGCCATCGAGGCTCAGCCATGGCTGAGACAATTCCATCATCCATGGGGAGATGCTGCACCCAGGGGAGGAGCCCAGCATTCCTACCTGGATAAACCTGGGATTGGGAACAGCAGCACAGCCTGTGTGCACTGGATTATTNAACCACATCTGGAGGATGGATTTAACTGGAGGAGGATTTAACTGGACTGCTCCCACCAGCCTGACCAACAGGGTGTCAGGTCATGTTCTGACTCTGACAGTGTTTCTAGGATTTTTTTGTTTTGTTTTGTTGTTCTTTCGTTGGTTTTTTTTTTTTTTTTTTTTTTTTTTTTACAACTACATTTGTAATTTTTAATATTCCTAGTAAAGAACTGGTTTTTTTCTATTCCGAAATCTTTGCCTGAAAGCTCCTTAATTGCAAAATTATAATAATTTGGACAGAGGGGTTTACATTCTCCATTCCAAGGGAAGTTCCAGCTTTCCCTGGCAGACACCTGTCTTTCCAAACCAAGACAATGTGTCTAGGTGCTGAGCACAACCTTTCCTGGTTGTCAGAGCAGACACCATGTGCCACATGCATGGAAGCACAGCCAGTGCCCCAAAATCCTCTTCACAAGCATTCCAAACTCTGCCTGAAACTGTTGCTTGGGGTTACAGATCCACACTGATGCCTCCACTGTTTTGTGCAGACTTTTCAGCTTTGGTTTCACAGTATTTTGTTTGACAAGTAATTCATGTCAACCATCATAACTACCAGCCACAGATGCATCAGTGTCATTGCTGTTATTTTTCACTGGTGTTATGTGATCATTGTTTTAATTGTTGATTGAGTGCTTCCTAAATTTCATTGTGTGCCAAAAGAAGTTGACACACTCTGCTGTGATTTATGTGCAATGTCATCCCCAAGAGAGATTTCTGCATTGTACGTGTTGAAGCAGCTCTTCAGAAATAAATGAGTTATCACTGTGTTGAGGAGTGAACTCAGTACCACATCATTGCCACTTTCTCAAGAGAATATTGGCAAAAACCATCCCAGAGGTGCTAAATGGATTTTACAAAAATATGGCATAAATTAAGGTTCACATTGCTCTTGTGCTGGAAGCTGAGAGCAGCACCAGCCTTCAGAACGAGGCCATTGAGAATGGAACCAGTGGAGGAATAAACACTGAGCTCTTCTTTTTACATTTTATCCACGTGGAAAAGGGGCAAAGCTCTGGGGGCACTGGGTGTTGGGTGTTTGCTTTCCCTTCCAGCTCTTAATGATGAAATACTAAAGGTTTCAACATCTATATCTAAAGTTCCTGATTGAATCAACTTCTGGAATATTGGAAAATACAGTCAAGAAATCACCCAGATAAAATGCAGATTTATTTACCCTCTCTACACTGGATTTTATTTGCAAAGGAACCTCAAACCTCACCTTCACAGCGCTGCCATCTTATATTCACATCTCCTTCAAGTCTGAAGGAAAATACAGTCAGGAATGCTGAAGGGACATTCTGCTTACCCAATTACAGCTGTAATTGACTTCTAATTGTCTACCTCCACCCAAAATCTATGTTTGGCTCTAGCACAATACTCACTCTGTGAAAAAGAAAAAAAGGTCGATATATTCAAGGTATCAGCATTACCTTTGGTACAGAACTGATGTGCAAATTGTCATCAGGGCCAGCAAACTTTGAAAACGTTGGGGGAAGAGAGGCAAGTCCTGCAACAAGAATATAAAAGATTATTGTTACTCAGTGTCCACCATGGCACGAACCACAATGGCTAAATAAGATTTAATACAGTGAGCAAAACCAAGGCTAATTTTTGGGGCTAACGTGGTGAGATATTTTGTATTGAGGGAGTTTGCAGGGGTGGCTTCTGTGAGGTGACACCAGGAGCTGCCCCCAGTGTCAGACAGAGGCAGTTCCAGGTGGCTCCAGCAGGGTCCTGCCTGAGCTGTGACATTGGTGGCACCTCTGCCATAACATATTTAAGGAAAGGTTAAAAAAAACCCAGCACAGCAGGACGAGGGAAAGAAGAGTGAGAAAGTGTGAGGGAAACAGTCCTGGAGACAGCCAGGTCAGTGGAGAAGGGAGGTGACCAGCCAAGGTCAACCCAGAACACAAACAAATATGAAAAAAGCCAATCTAGGACTCTGCGGAATCAATTGGTCCAGATTCACTTAATTTTCCTTTTACTTTTTATAACTGCTGCATTTTATAATACTACATAGTCTCAAAATCTTTCCCCTGTACTTATTTCTTCACCACTTATTTGTCAAAGAGGAAAGGATGCATGCCTGGATTACAGACTCTGCACAATAATTTTATGCCATGAAGCGTTTGATTAAATGTTTTGAGAATAATGTGGTTATAAATGCAAGTGGCGGGTAACGATTTGGTGGAGATTTACATTTGCTTTTGAAGAGTCTTTGTGCTTAAGGACAAGCATTTATAATGCCTTAGTCATTTATCAGTAAAATAATAGTTCATTAATTGCCTTTATTCTTTACTTCTTGTCTCTCTTTTTTTTTTTTTTTTTTTTTTTTTTTTTTTTTTTTTTTTTTTTTTGTGTGTGTGTGTGTGTGTGTTGGTAGTGGTGAATTTTCTTTTGTTTTCACAGACCAACTGCAAAATATTGCCTAAATTGCTGCTTGTATGAAAATCCAGTCCTCCCACATCTGGCCCCAGAAAAGAATTAGAAGAACAAAGGCATTCATTTAAAAAACAAAACTAAACAAAACAAAAAAAACCCCCAGGACTAAATCTCAATTTAATTGCAAAAAACTGGGATGTTTCGTCAATATTTCTGGAGGATCTTCCTCTAAAATATCAAAAATGTTCTGGAGAGGACTAGGAAAAGCATAAGTCCTTCACTAAATATTGTGAAACCTCATAATTTTAATTGCTTGACCTGTTGTCCAAAAGGCCCATGTTGAGAAGCAATTTGACAACCTGTGATTCACCAGCTTAGACTCACTTGGGCTTTGTTCTGTGTTCCACAATTCCTCTGGAATGTAGCCCAGATTTTCACTGCCATTCCTCCGCCTGTTTTCCAAATCACCATCTTTTTTCTTCTCAGCTGAAACTTTTCTAGAAAACAAAAAGGTGTCATTAGAGGTTCTTTATGGTGGGAGAACTCTTGGGTAGCAGACTAGAGAAAAAAAAGTGAACGTCTCACACCCCAAAATAAAGATATAAAACATATTCCAAGCAATTAGCCGGTACAAATCTTGTTCCATGGAAATATTACCCATGGAATTCTGTTTGGAAAGTTTCCATCAGCTGCAATGTCAAAAACCACGAAAATAAGGCAGCCTTCAAAAAGTGAGGACCCTGTGCCAAATCACAGGTTTTGAGGAAAATTAATTTTGATCTCTGCTTCCGAATTGCAGAATGTTTAGGTGTCCACTAATGGAACACCAGCCAGGTCACTTATGACAGCTCATCATTTTGGTGCCCAGCTGCAAAACCCAAGGATGTCCTCTCTCATCCCCACAGTCAGTGGTTCATCTGCACACTCTGAAGTTAATCTTCCACTCTGAAATTCACTTTATACATGAGAGAAATTCCTTGGTTAAAGTTACACATCTCCGAATTTGCAGAAAAGTGCCCTCACAGCTGCACAGGGAGAGAATGGTGCTTTTTTACCCAAATTTCTGATGCTAGAAGAGCTGCTACTATTGATCTACTACTTGATACCATGACCTAGTTGAGGTGTTAGGGCTGGGTTGGACTCAATGGTCTTGAAGGTCTCTTCCAACCTACACATTCTGTGATTCTGTGATTCTGTGATTCTGTGATCTGTTGCTACCATGCATCTTTCTCCAAGACAATCCCAGGTCCACCTCTGCCAAGGTTTGAGGTGTGGCAAACACAAATGGACCATGGAAAACCAGGAATTTTTAGTCGGAAGGGGTGGTAGTGACATTTGTACAAAAGCTGTAGTGAGGGTTGGGCTCTGCTCCCAAGAAACAAGGGACAAGACAAGGGGAAATGGCCTCAGGCTGTGCCAGGGGAGGCTCAGGTTGGACATCAGGAAGAATTTATTCATGGAAAGGGTTGTTAAGCATTGGAAAGGGCTGCCCAGGGAGGTTTGGAGTGCCCATCCCTGGAGGTGCCCCAGGAAGGCCTGGATATGGCACTCAGTGCTCTGGGCTGGGGACAAGATGAGCATCAGCCACAGCTTGGACTTGACGGCCTTACAGGTCTTTTCCAACCTCAAGTATTCCATGATTCTGTAATTCTACTGATTTTATATTTAGTAGGAACCACTTTGCAGGCCCACAGAGCTTCAGAGGGGCGTTGCTAAGGCACACATAAATCTGGTGAGTCAGCTGTCAACTCTGGGGCTTTTTTAGGAGATAAACAGGTTGGACACCACTAAGAGCCCTGCCATGGTTGCTAGAAGACAAAAGCAATTGTTTAGAGCTACCCCCCCACATGTTACATGACACTGTGCTGTCTCTTTTATCTGAGCCTTAGATCCCAATAAACTCAGTGGAGTAGCCAAATAAAAAGCAGCTACAAAAGAAAAAAATAAAAAGAAGAAAAAAAGGTGTGGGAGGAATAGGAAGATAGCCAGCCAAGTTAAAAATAAAGGTGGGAAATAAACCAGTGTATGTTTGGTCTCACTACTCCTTTGCTACCACAGCAATGCAGCTTCCAAAATCTGGACAAGCATCATTCTACTTCAGGGAAGTTCCCCCCAAGGAAAAAAAAAACACTGAGCCTACAAAACCTGTGATTGTTAATAATCCTTGTGATTTCAGGGTCACTGTTTTTCAAACCTTGAAGAACTGTCAACACTGAATCTCCACGTCCAAACTGAGCCTCAGAGCCTGAACTCATCCCACTTTTCTTGTCTTTAAAGTATAAGCAAGGTTTGTGAACACAGTGAGACAACTCATCTTTAAAGTTAATGGAGAAATAGTAACTTAGCAATACTGAGAGCTAAAAACCCACTTCTGCCATGAGAGTAGAATTGTTTCTGCCCAGACCAGATGCAAAAACATAGAGGGAAAGGAAAGTTATACCCTATTCTGGACCTGTTCAGGTTGTCTGAACAAAGCTCTGCAGATCCAAAACAACAAGGCAAGGTCTGGGAAGGACATGGGCCTGACTGTTCCAGATGCCACTGCTGGGCAGGTCCTTCCCTGCATGTTCAACTGGTTTTGCCTTAGTACGGCTGATCCTTGTGTAAGTTTTTGGGATTCTGAACCTAATCAGAATCCAAGCAATCCCTGCTGATTTAGTCCTGCTCTGTTTAAATAGCTGCACATGGCAAAATGATTAATTTCACCCCACAAAGTAAGAAATCACATGGAAGTTTACACATATGGCATGGCATAATAAGCATCATTTCCTTGGGAGAAAACAGACGGTATCTAATTTCCTTATTTTGTTTCCTATCAATAAAGTGCTCTACAAATGGAAATCTGTCAACAGACCTCCACAAACTTTCCCCACAAGAGGCTGCTAATGAAACTGGGAATTACTGACGTGCCAGGCAACGGGGTGGAACCTTCTGCAAACTCATTAAGGGACGGGGAGTTAAAAACCCCACAAGCGTAGGCAGAGACTGAATTTACAGTGATGCCTAAATATAAATAGTAATATGAACAACCCCACTGCCATGGCTGTCACAGCCACACAGGTGCTGATAAAATGGATCTCAGTGCTGAGAGCCACCAGTTACTGATTTCTAAAATTTTCCAGCTTAGTGCAATAATGGAGCAAGAGCTTTGTACTGAAACACGTCTGACAATCACTGAATGAGGTGCTGATAATGATCCACGGGGCAGCTTTATTTATTTTTTAAAGAATTATAGAATAGCTTGAGTTGGAAGAAACCTTAAAGATCACATCACTCCAAGCCCCTGTGGTGGGCATGGACTCCTTCCACTATCCCAGGTTGCTCCAATGAGCACTCCCAGCGATGGAGAGTCACAATATCTCCGGACAACCCGTACCAGCGCCTCACCACCCTCCCGGTCAAGAACTTCTCCTCCATATCTAATCTAAACCTGCCCTCTGAAGGCCTTTTTTAGCAGTTTATCCAGCCTTAAAGAGCCGGCGGAATCCTCCCGCCCCGCTCCAGGGCTCGCCCGCTCGCAGCGCCAGGCGCGCTGCCGGTGTGGCAGTGACATCCTGTGGCGGCGGCGGCAATCGCCCGGCGGGCTCTGGTGGCCAGCCATCCTCCCCTGCCTTCCCCGGGACACCTGGGGGCACAGCAGGCTCCCAGCGATCCGCCTTGTCCTTCAGCTTTGACACAGCGTGTGTTCAGTTTGTCACCTGTGCGCTGCATCAGTCGGCGAGCGGCGCTTTGGGGTTTTTGATGGGGTTTTCACCGCCGTGGGATCGGAGTTCACAGCCTGCTGCGAGCCCTGGCGCTCGCTTTCATCCCTAGGGTCAGTCCCCTTCCCTGGGTGCTGTCCCCCCAACCTACAAGCCCGGCAGCACCGGCAGTTCTGGGATGAG
The DNA here is from genome assembly GCA_013400435.1 of Pycnonotus jocosus. Lineage (NCBI taxonomy): Eukaryota > Metazoa > Chordata > Aves > Passeriformes > Pycnonotidae > Pycnonotus > Pycnonotus jocosus. Next base: position 7,215 of record VWYP01033653.1, read on the forward strand.
GGATGCCAGGACAATGACACTGGCACGTCCCTCTTGCTGCCCTGCAGCAGCCTCAAAGAGTTCAGCCAACACAAAAAGTTTCCCCACGCCATCTGACTTACCTTACTTCATTTTGATAAGTAGATCCTGAGGGAAAAAAAAAAAAAAAGTTTAAGATGCAGGAAATTAAAATTTAAAAGTTCTCTAAGAGCATGCCTCGAGTTCCAGCTATCACAGGAGCATCTCTCCACCCTGTTTGCAAAATTGGGCAGCCCTGTAGAGCAGCTGACATGGAAACTGGAATTAGGCACAGAGCACTGAAAATATTCTTCAATAAAGAACCTTTCAATGTCTTTAAAAGTGAATGTACTCCCAAAAAAAACATGACCACATGGGAGTTAATGTGAAGGGCTGACACTGATTGGAATTTAAGAGTGAAACATGATGGTGAAATTAAGGAGGATCTTACACAGGTCACAGTAAAGAGCAGGACCTGCCTGCTCAGTCTTCTGCTTACAGGTCTTTGTGCAGCATCAGAGCTGACACAAGTAGATTTATGTCTAATCAAAACCACTTTTTAATGTAGAGACAATCTGTGAAGGTCCACTCACCTCTCCTCTTGAGGCAGCAGCGCACAGCAAACACAACAATAACGATCAGGAGAACAACACCAAGAAATGAAAGCACAACTGCAAGTACAACAACCCACGTGCTCCTGTTGTCTTCACTGTACTCATTTTCTGTTAAATCAAATGGAGAAACGTTGGACTATCAGAGGCTCAAAACATCCTTTTCAGCTTATTTACCTTTCCTGTGAGATGCTATGAAGTGCTTGGTGAATATTTAACAAGGAGTCTGTGTTTTCCAAATGACAGACTCTGTATTTATGGATGGTATTCAAGAATTTAAAATATTCCCAATTTAAAATCCTTTACTGCAGTTGTAGCTTCTCCCACTTCTACTTGTCTTCTGAAAAGCACAGGATTGCGACTTTCAAACTTAACTTTATTTTATAATTATGCTGGACATCTCAGAGTCCTTCAGAAACATATGGATGGAGGGGTTAAGATTCAGTTTAGGTGTCCATACTGCAGATACTGAGTGTCTTGCCTGGCTGCTCTTGTCAGAGGAGAGAAAATAGTTATTTTGGGTGACAATTAATTTGACCAAATATGTGTGTCCCCTTTAATAAGATGAACTGCTTGGGATAAAAATGTCCATTTCTCCCCACAAACTACAGCAAGAGTTGTAGGTGATTAATACAGTTGGTGATGTCTAACCTGGAGAAATGATTTTCTAACCAATTCTGTCCTGAGATTTCCCTCAATGATTTCAACAAGTGTTTGATTTTGGGATGTGCTTGGTGGGACATCTGTTCCCCAGGTAAACAGCACCAAAGAGCAAAACCAGTGAAGGACACACAGCTACTGACCCAGCTTCTCTACAGCACTCTCACATTTAACTTATTCCTTCATCTCTGCTGTAGTCTACAGGGTTAAATGGGGGGATTTATAGAATAGTCAATGTCTTGCTGAAATCTGTTGCTATGACCAAACAGGGCTCCCACGTGCACAGAATTTTAAAAATATCCTGCATTTAGAATTACAGAGTCAAGGAATGATTTGGGTTGGAAGGGAACTCAAAGATCACTCAGTTCCACCCCCTGCCCTGGGCAGGGACACCTTCCACCAACCCAGGTTGATCCAAGCCCTGGCCTTGGACACTTCCAGGGATGAGGAATATTTCTCAGGCAGCTGCATGTACAAGGAAGATGCCACTTCTGCTTGCCACATCATCCTGCCCCTTGGTTTGACCAAATATTCCAGAAGCACCTCCAATCTGGCTTCCCTTTGGAAAGCAACCCCAAAACACTTTTGGCAGTTGTTTAGAAACAATCTTCCAATCCTAATTACAGGTGTGAGACACATGCAGATTTGGCAATCCCATGGGTTTATGATTGTCTTTTCCCCATTCTAGGTGCCAATTAACAACCCCATGGCCACACTTGGCTGACAGCTTCTGGGAAAGGTCCCACAGGAATGAGGGTGACTGGGAGCCGCTCAAGGTCAGGGCAATTCCCCTAATGAGGTTTACCTGTGGCAGGGAATAAACTAAACCCTTTCTATCTACAAATTTTCCTGGCTGCGTGTTTGGGATTTGGAAGTTTCAGACTGAAAAGATACAGCACCAGAGCCTCCTGCAAAGCTTGAACCTCTGCCAGGAATCTGCATTCTCCAAAGCTCAGGTCATTATCATTGAGCAATTTGTTCCAGTCTTCTCTAATCCTAATGCTAAATCAGCATGTTTGGAATTTCTTCTATTAGGAAAAAAGCACTCAGTAACCTGAAAATTAGCATTAAATCCTGCAGGCTGCCATCAATTGATGATAAACTTGTTCTTAGTGTTTTTATCTAGAAGTGCTGCAACAAATATCTACATTTTGGTGCATTTCGTTCCCTAGAGATGCCTCGGTGATTTCAAGATGATTAAAATATGAATGACATCTCTTTAGCTAGAGGGGAAAGCTTAACCCTAGTGAGAAGGGAGGAGCTAAACACACCTGCACCAGCCCATTCCTGCCACACCAAGGTATTTCACTCCTTGCCAGGGTCAGGTTATGTGCCAAGAGATCTATGGAGCTGAGCCCAGAAAGACAGGGTACAACACAAACACTCCCAGAGCTTCAGCATCTTTGTGTCCCTGCAGTTTTGGAGGATGCAGAAAAAAACTGGAGCTGGGCATGAAAGAGGAGCTGCAAGGGAGAGGCACAAAGGTCTGGTATTAAATTCCTTGGAGTCCATGAGGAAATCCAAACCAAGTTCCATGAAGTGTTTAGAGTGGGCAGAGCTACTTCCTCATTCCACAGGGGCCCATCCTCTGCTGCTATCCCGACCTCCAGCTCCTCCCAAAGCTGTCCAAACATTGACAAAGTGTCTGCAGAAAAGGGGATTTTCCCAGACAGGTGCTGGTGACCGGTGAGGAATGAGAGACTGGAAAAACCTGCACGTGGCTTGTTGGACACTTTAGAGCTTTCTGAGTTCAAAAGCAAAGGAGGTCCAGGCTCATGGGAGACTCTCTGTCCTCAGCTTCTGCAGGTCAAGAGCCACAGGAATTCAACCCCAAAGCCAAAGACAGCTTGGACCCAGCTAAGGAACTCCACCATGGATCCCATTCCAAGCAACAGCTCTGTGAATGCATCTCCTGGGATAACTCTGTAGGAGTTCCCAAATCTCAGCCAAACACCACTGCAGGAAGAGTGAATGACATAAAAATGCCTCTTTGTATGGAAGATTGACCCAGAGGTGCAGGAAGGTGGGACATTCCCTCACCAGGGGCTGGTGGCTGGACAGGGCTCCCATTTTCAGTAGTTCTTGTATTGCTTGAGAGTAACAAGGAGGGATTTGATTCCCTCAGCTTTTAAGTGAAGGGGAAAATTGACATTTCAATAGTTTTGGGAAGAATTTCTTACATGTTTGAAGCTGATTGTGTTCTTTCCCAACAGCCAGCTAAGGCTGAGCCTGTATATGGAAACTGGGACGAGCTCTTAGATTTTGAGTGCGATATATACATTATATACTTTCCTGTGTCATAAATACCATTTTTTATTTTATTCTGATAATTTAAAGACTTCAGATTCTCCTCTCCTGTATATGAAAACTGGGACAAGTTATTAGATTTTGAGTGTGACATATACATTACATACCTTCCTGGGTCATAAATGCCATGCTTTTGTTTCATTCTGATCATTTAAAGACTTCAGATTTTCCTATCCTGTATATAAAAACTGGGACAAGTTCTTAGATTTTGAGTGTGAGATATACATTATATACCTTCCTGTGTCATAAATGCCATGCTTTTATTTCATTCTGATCATTTAAGGACTTCAGATTCTCCTATCCCATCAAATTTTGAGTGTCTGCTGTTGCTGCACAATTGTATTTCCACAGAGAAATGAATGATGGTCCTATACAATCACTAATTACACACTAATAGTACTTCATGACATCTGTTTTTCTCCTCTTCTGATATGCAGGGAGTAGCTATGGAAACATCACAAATGAGTGGGCAGGGGAATTTATTAATTTCCTCAGGAAAGTCCTATTTTGCTTAGTCAGTAATTAAGATCAATGTGACTACAAAAGGCCATATTAGGGATGGTAAAATGACCTTTTCCAACTGCATTACCAAGCAAGCACTTCTAAAAAAAGGCCTGCTAATAATGATTCATACCAAAAACAAAGGGCACAGCTACTCCATCTTCTCAGTTATTTATGTGTCAAAATGTCTGTACCAAACCCCTCATTGATACCCTGTAAGGATGTTTTGTATGTGCCTTTTTCACCCATTGCAAAAGAAGCATCAGTTCATCAAGAGAAGCTGTCAGCATGATTACAACCTTAGCAAAAATATTTAGAGCTATCAAAGGCCTTGCTAACTGCTCTGGAGAGATTTGCACACATCCAGGCTTGGATTAAAGCAACTTTGAATTTCCTTAAGTCAAGGCCAGTAAAAAGCAAACTGCTGCACTGCCCAAAATATTCCATATATGTTAGTAGAGATTTTATTCTGGGTTGTTTGGAGGAACTGGGAGGATTGTTTGGTTTTTTGTTGTTTGGTTGGTTGGTTGGGGTTTTTTTACCCAAATCAGGGGTAAAACTGGTATTGGATATTATGGAAAACAATTTCACATGAGGATTTGGCTTTCTTTGGTAAGAAATTAAGTTAATATGTCAGGCATGGTCTGATCAAGGATATTTAAGATCTAAATTCCTTGGGTGTATTCCTGGCCAAGGAGCAAAGGCTGGTTTTCCTAGCAACGAATCCACAGGAGTCAGAGGCAGATATTTGTCAGAGGTTTTGTCTTGCTCAGTCCTACCTTGGGCTTCATGGTTCATTAGACTGGTAAAAATACATTTCACCCTGCCTATACACCATGCTGTGACTCCTGGCTCTGAATTCCACACCCCAGAGGATTTGACTTGCAAACAAACGACTTTTTAAAGCAAAAGGAACAAGAACAAAACGCACAGCTCTGGGTACAGGCGGTACAGCACGGGAAAAAGCACAGCAAACATCCACTTACCCGCGGCAGAGTTGTCAAAAATAAGAGTTACAGTTGCATTCTGAGGGCTGGGGAGTGCTTCTATGTCAGCTAAACAAGTCAAGACCTCCGTGTCCGTCGGAGTCAGAGTTAAGGTGCTCAGGGCATTGTGGAGGCCAAGAGATCCTGGGCTTTGCTGGGTAACATAGCTGGACTTATCAATCAGAGAGTCATTTGTCATCCAGGTAATGGCTGGAGCCGGGGCCCATCCTAAGGCTTCACAAACAATCTCAATTGTTTGGTTCTCTCTCACTGTTAAGGTGCTATTTTTGATGAGTACAGATCCATTAACTGTGGGAGGGAAAAGATGTTTTTGTTCCTTCAGAATGCTTCGCTGCATTGCTCTCCTGCTGGATTGCTTCTAAATCTTATCTCGCTACCCAGAAATAGCTATGGCTTGAGATATGGAGTGGAAAACAATTATTAATGCAGATACACCATAGGCATGATGGAAACATGCAGATATTTCAACTACATGGGCCCATTACCCACTATGTCTAAAGCACAAGTCTCAACTTTCAGTACCTTTCCAATAAAAAGCAGGAAATTGCACTTTTTAGCCATCTTGACACATATCCAGCTGGAGGACGACAGAATGAAATAACAGTGTTTCTCTCTAGAGTTTTAAATATGCTCAGGTCACATAAGAAGAGGTTTACAGATAGGTGATGGGACGTCATCACTGCACCAAGCCCCACCTTGACAAATGGATGGTGCCTGGTGGTGATATCCTGCTTTCCTGGCTGCAGGCTGATAAGGATTAAGAGATGGAATGGGAAAAAACAGGGGCAGTTATAACCTTTGCTGTTAGCACTCTGCATGTGACTGTAAAACCTGCTCAGACAGTAAAATTAGGATGAGGAGGGCAGGAAGCAAAGGATGGTAAATGAGAGCACATACTCCTTCCTAGGGATAACTCGAGCAATTCCTCAGAGGATGCCCTCAAATGCAGCACAACAGAACAGCTTTTTGCTGGTGGCTATACAGACCTTGCACAGAGAGAAAGGCAAAGTTGTTCTCGCTGGGTTGCTGGATGCTGCACTCAATCCTGCCAGAGTCACTCAGCTGGGTGTCGTGGATGATCAGCTCCGAGGTAAACTCATCCCCACGGGTGTAGTTCTGGGAGGTGAAGCGCTCCGTGGTCTCCACAGAGCCCTGGGAGCTGAGGACAGTGAGCACAGGGCTGCCCTTGGAGAGCCAGATGAGGACCTTCCACCCTGCAGACACCGTGCAGTTGAAGCGGGCCTGTGAGCCAGCCAGGACTGTGGCATTCTCAGGGCCTTTTGTGATGGAGTAACCAAAGCCCAGACCTGTGAGGGAACCAAAATCAGCCCATAAATACAAATACAACACCAACAGAGGTAGCTGAATAGTGTAAAACGTCTAAACTGGTTCAGAGATGGAAGTTGCAATCTAATTTTTCAGATCCTGCTTAGATTAAGTGGTTTTCTTTACAAATGCCTTTAATTACTTTGTCTCTCCTTGTCCCACTCCAAAATCACCTGTTTCCCTTCAGTAAATCACTGACTACCACCTTGCTGACAGAAAAAACAAAACAAAACAACACCAAAACCTTTTAAATAGGAAAATACATTAGTTGCCTAGACTTTAAATAACTAAAGGAGTCTGTAACCAGTCCCTTTTCCATATCTTGGATTGCCACTGATTTTTTTGCAGCCCCATCATTTATCCCTCAGTGCTCCTTCCCCTATTTCTCAATCATTCATCACATACATTGTGATGTATTTCTTCTAAAGCCTTCCTCAGGCATTCTGTTAACCAGAGGTGCTATAACTCATTAGTTTTAACTCCTTGAAAGGTGTTGGAGTCCTAGAAACACAGAATTTGGGGGTTTAGTGTATAATAATAAATATGAGTCAAGATAGAGGATTTTGGGTGTTGTCTTTGTGTAGACAACAGGTAGTGTGAATTTTTGGCTAATATTTTTCAGAGCTGAAAGCTCCTAACAAAGTAATTTTGTTTTCCCTTCCTCCTTATAGACTGAGGGTCTCCCACTGTCAACTCCACCAGTTGCACGGGGATTCCTCATGCAGGAATATTTTGAGTCCGAGCATGGACATTTCACTCCCTGCAGATCCAACATTCCTGCCAGGGGGATCTGCCTCATAGATGGTGAGAATGGTCACAAAATGGTTGACCAGTCACGAGATCTTACATTTTTATAAGTTTTGGTACATTTGCATATTGGGATTTAATTGTCCAATTACAGCTTTGGGTTGTGAGATCCTATCCTTCTTGTTCCTCCCTCCAGTTCACCCTTGTTTGTGCTTTTGGGCCTGAGAGTTGTCCTTGGTCTTCAGCAGGAAAAGGATTTGTTTTGTGTCCCTACTCTGTGAAGAGAGCTCACCAACACTTAATATGAGTCTCAGAACTGCACCCCTAGGCAGCACAGAATCTGAAAATATGAAAGCTAAAACTTAAGGCATCAGGGGGAACATTCCTGCTGAGGGAGCACCAGGACTGCCAGTGGTGCCCCAATGGTTCCAATCAAGCTTTGCACAATGACAATTAGCAATTAGACACTGCAGTCCATGGCCGCCTAATTAAACCCTGTGCCTGCAAATTTGGCCTGAGAGTAAAAGTGTTCAATTGTGTTCCAGGAGAAAGGAAGTCTGAAATGGCCATCACTCCCTTGCTAAGAGGATTCAGGACAACAGAGTAATTTTTAAGGGTTTGGTTCACATCAAGGTTTTTTCAGGTAGTTTATTCATTAATGGATTAACTATAAATTATGGAAAAAAATACTCTTTTTTTTTTTTTTTTTCCAGTCAGCAGCTGATGTAATTTTCACACAACAGGGGTGTTTGATGGTTGTATGAATGGAATCAGAGCCCAAATCTCAGTGATGGCATTGCAAACAGTGCCTCAGTGCACCCAGGATGTAGAGTCTGGAATCTCACTGCTCCATTGTCCAGACCCTTTTGCAGTTCCCAGCCCACATTTAACCACTGTATATCCAACCAGGTTGGTGCCAAGATTTGTTCTCTAATATAAACAGCTCCTCTCTTTCCTCCCACCCACTGCAAGCATTTACAGACGTCTTTGTTTTGCAGGATTGTGCAAAGCTTGCTCTCCCTGGTTCTGTCTGTGGCTGACTCTGAGTCCTCTCATGTTTACAAAAACCTTCACAAAAATTTTCCACCTCCCTGGGTTATGTCACCTCTGCCATGCACCTCAGTCTGCAAAGTGTATCTGTGTGTGAGCAACATTAAATGAAAAGCAAACTTTACCTACTCTGATAATTAATAAAGCCAGATAAGATTAAGTAAATCATAATTCTGTTCAAATTAAAATTTACCCGCTCTGCCCCTCTTAATGCAAACTGTTCTCTGTGCACTTGGAATTTATTTCCATGCCTGTGCAAACACTTCACTTTTTCAAGGAGCTGTGGTCTGCCAGGGCTCTGAATAAATGATGCAACTTTCAGGACAATGCTTGCTGTTAACTAATCTTTGAAATTTTTCCCTAAACAGGAATAATTAGTGATCATTTGCTCTGAAAATAATTGGCTATGTTGCTTTTTTCAGACATTCAGGACAGTATAGGCAGGTGTGTGTGAGTTAATCATTTATCTACGATAATTATTATTTATCAGTCCATAGGTAAGGTAGGATCTACATTTTATTCCACCAGCCAGGTCTGGTCAAGCAATAAATGGCCTTTCCCTGCCCCATAGGGAACAGGTCCCTGAGCCCTGCATGGGGATCCTTTGGGAGGCAGAAGGACTGAGGAGTGGGACATAACTTCTCCATTTAAACCTCAGCCCCAGCACAACCAATAAAGGAGTTTCATCAGCTTCCTCCACCTGTTTGCTTGAATGGTTTTGGTGATTTTACCTCTGCCTCTTTATCTTCTTGCTTTTATGGTTTGTTCTGCACATGGAGTCCTGAACCAATTGTTCCATTGTCCAGCCTGTGCACAAACACTGATAAAGTCACCTGTGGGAGGTCACAGAGGACACTCAAGGCACAAATGGGATTTAAATCCAGCTACCAATGCCTTAAGCCAGTGCTGGGAGTCCTTTTGCTGGACCTTGCCCCATGCACTGGGGAGAAAAAATGTTAGCGCTGGTTTCATATGCATCCTGCTTCAAAAATACCTTGCAGATGGTTGCTTTTAAACAAATTAAGGCCTCGGGCTAGATTTTCATTGCACTTTACAGGAATTACGTGTTCAGCTCTTAACAGCTGTTTTAACATCTGCTTCCCCACACACCAGCAGGGAGACATCCCACCCAGGCAAACACCATCCCTGCAGCAGGGAAATGCTGGGCTGGCTCCCTGATCACCCCATAGCTTTTGAAAAGCAGAGCTGAGTGAGGACACCTTCTTTGGGGCACATGGCTAAATGTTTACAGAGCAGTCACCAGGGGTGAAAATTTGCTTAAATCAAGTGCTTGTGGTGTCCCAGCTGCTCAGTGCCTCCCAGCAGCACACACAGCACAAACCAACTCCTCTATGAGCTGGTGTTTTCCCTCCTCTGCCAGACAAATCCACTGTCACACCACTGCAGGTAGTGAAGGAATGAAAATGCATCTTGTGCAGGATGATGCCTGCACTGAGGGAACCTCATTTTCCAAAGAACCACCCTTGCTCTTCATCAACAATGTTTCTTCTTCCACGCTTGAATAAACTCCAAAGGACCACTCTTCCATGCTGGAACTTTCAACAACAAGAGCATTGAAATGTGGCTACTTTCTCTTCCTTGCCTCCTGTCCTCTGCTGGCTCTGCCTTTGCTCTTTTGTGAGTGACCTATTTGGATGCAGTGCAGAGAAGGACAGGATGGGTTTATCCTTTTGCCATAATGATTCCTCTTTTTTTTTTTTTTTCCCAGCCTCATTATCGTATTTCAAAATAATCTCCCCCTCTATACCCATATTGCCCTTCCACAAACACTGCTTTTCATATTTCAGTTTTTGCATCTGATATCTGTCTTCCTCCCTTGCCTCTCTGCTCTTTCTGCTCGAATTTCTACATCTTTTTGCTTCCAGGCTCTTTGAAATTCCTTTTCTCTTCCCTGTTTTTTCAGTCTCCGGCTCACCCTACCTTGCCTTCTACTTCTCTCTCCTCATCACTGGCCCACTGCTCTGCTATGAACTGTTAAATCCACAACAAAAAAATAAATAAATAAACAGCTCAAGTTTGTTTCAAAATCCAACAGCCCTGTAGCTGAGCTTTTTGAAAACCAAAGTAGGTTAGAGCTTGTCAAAGCCTGCAGCGAGGGACTGGCTTGTTCACTTGTGTTAACAAGGATTTTTAAATGCTTACAGGATGTTTCTGTCAAGTCATACCAGACTCCTGATGCTCAGCAACACTTATTTCCTCCCACCTGCACACAAACCTCTCCACAGCCCCCAGGCGTGTCTTCCTCTCTCCTCTCACTCACTGTTTGACAGCAGGCCCTGGCAGAACTTCCCAGAGCCCAAAATGAAGAGATCCAGGGACTTCCTGAGCCAAAAATTGCTTCTGCACCTATGGATCTACTCTTTGTGATATTTGTTTCTATTTTTTTTCAGCCTGTTTATAATTTGGAATCCCCCACATCCAGTGACCATGAGCTTTATTATTTAATTACATGCTCTGAGAAAAGAACAGGCTTTGGTTAGCCTTAAATCTTCTGATAGTTTTGGTGGTTGCCACAAATGCTTTTTGTTATGAGAAATTGTGAATAATCATTTCACCATTCACTTCCATATAATTAATTATTTTAATACATTTCACTATTTATTCTTTTTTACAAGGAAATTTTCACTATTTATTCTTTTTTACAAGGAAAATATCCCAGTCTAATGAAGCCCTCTCATCCTTCCCTCCAAGCCAAGCTGAGATTTGGATATCCCACCCCTGGAAATGTTCAGGGCTGGATGGAGCATTGAGGAACCTGGTCTAGGGAAAGGTGTCCCTGCCCACAGCAGGGAGGTTGGAACTGGAAGATTTTTAAGCTCCTTTCCAAACCAAACCCTCCTATGATTCTTTGATTCTCTACCTTTGAACAGCTCTGTCACACATTGTAGCTTTCTCAAACCTGACCTGTCCTGTTTGTAATGGAAGGGGTAACAAAACAGCCAATATCTGAGATAAAGCCTTTCTGTGGATTTACATCAAGCCAGGTTTCACTTTATCTGTCTTGCTGAAGACATTAAATGGTGAAAATTTCTCTCTTTTTCAGCAATTTACTGTCTCTTTCCAAGACATCTATTCTTTTCTCCACTAGGCATTGCATTTAAGAGATGCTTTGCACTGAATGCTTTCTCTGCTTTATTACTCATCTGGCATCATGACATTTTCTGGCAAATCTTCCCAGTCTCTTTTTTGGATTTGGCCGCCCTAAGTAATTCTGCACCGCTTGCAAAGTCTGCCACCTCGCAGTTCCCTCCTCTTCACCAGGTTGTTTGAGAGCTTGTTGAATACCACACATCCCTGTGCAGCTCCACTGCTCAGAAAACTCAGTGTTTATTCCTGCTTTGTGTTTCCTCTCACTATTAATCCATGACAATACCTTTCCTCTCATCCCACTGCAGCTCATTCCTGTCAGAGTCTGTTAAAACTCCAGCTAGATTATAATTTAAAAAAAAAAAAAAATCAGCTTTGTCTTCACTACCCAATTAGTCACTGAATATTCACTTTTCCTCTAAAGCTTTGCCACCAAGACACTTTTAATCTGAATTGACTTTGAGACTCAGGCATGTGAAGTGTGAATTGGTGGTAAAATAGCAACGTGATAATTTGCATTTACTTCTGGAAGTAAAAACCAGCTGCTGATATTGAGTTTTCTACAGATGCACCCTCAAAAGCAGTCCCAAACAGGAGGCAGAGAAGAACGAGGAGAGGGAGAAACTCAGAGAGGGCGGCCTTCCCAGCCCCTCCCCACCCCACACTGCTCAATCCTTCACACTGAAGCACACTTGAAATCATCAGATCATGCAGGCTGGAAATGCAAACCTCCCCCTCTCAAACAGTTCAAATAATCCCCCTCTGTGAGTGAACTCATCAGCAAAGGCCATTCACACCACATTAAAATGATTTCCCTGATTTTGTCCATGGTGGCTCATCTCAGCGTTATGGACGTGTCCTACCTGGCAGCGAGGCAGTCAGGATGAGGGGAAGTAAAATGGATTTCTGGAAGCTCTCCATTGGAGCATTCTCTCCTGGTCCCTGAGGCAGGAAGCCACCAGTGGTCACTGCATAGTTGAGGAGAAGCTGAAGGACAGAATTGATGGAGAAATTCAGGAATGAGCCACTGCTTTGAGTCCTGTGACAAGGGTGACTTTGTGTGACCTGCATCACCAACAAGGGGAAAAGATTAAATGAGGGAGGGTTTGGAAGCAGAGCAGAATCTTTCCTCAAATAACTGTTTCAAAAGACACAGAGGAACTTTTTTCAGCAGAGAAACCTCCTCCTGCAGATCTGACATTCCTCAGTCCCTCCTGGCTGTTACAACACTCCTGCTTCAGCACTGAGACACAGGGCAGCTCCAGCTGCATCATTAAAGTTACTTGTGAGCAACTGGGAAAAAATAATTCTCTGAGCTGTTGCACTTGCAAGGATGAGAGACATAAAATCTCCTCCCAGCTCCCCAGACTGAGCCCTCAGAAAGGCTGATAGTCCAAAAAAGGTCCCCAGAGTTATTCCTCAGAACCTGGGAGTGCCTCTTATACCCCACAATAAACCACCAGCAGCTCTCCACTGTGGTCAGAAATAACACACAGAGCCTGGGTGAGAGACACCACATTACTTCCCTATTTTCTGCTTTTTCAGTGTTTGTGATTCACTTGTGAGACGTTATCCTCCTCCCCCTCAAAATATGTGGGAGAGGCTTTGACTTCACTTGGTTTACAAATTCCTCATCTGGACCATTGAAGCTTGCCTTTGGTGAAGGGGACCCAGGCCAGAGGATGTGGCTTTGTGGCCAGACCAAATTTCTCATCAGGAAAGTGTTTCTGACTCCAGGAGTGCTCTTTGTGCATAAACACTGTATATAAACACTGTATATAAACATGAAGTGTCAGCACAGAGACATCCTGGGTTTCAGCTGCAGCACCAGGAGGTACCAAAGCTCCGATCCCTGCCTGGAATCTGGCAGGCTCAGCTGGCATTTTGACCCGAATTTTCACGTTTTTCAAGCTTTCAGTTTACCTTGGGAACCTACAGGACAGCCCTGTCAGCTTATCAAGCCAAACCTGCAGGTTGATTTCTTCACCTGCTCGCTCAAAGGCTGGTTCGGGTTTTTCCTAGAGCATTTCAATAGGGTTTGGGGGTTTTTAGCTCCACATTTGATGTGTGGAGGAGTCCCCAGCAGGCAGGTGGGGAGGGAAGGTCACTGTGCACAGCCTGGAGGGATTTCTCCTTGCTCTGTCACTGTGACAGCTCCGGGCACACACAGAAACCACTCAGGACTACAGAGCTGGCGTCATCTGTCACACGAAGTGAAACAGCCCGAGTAAAGCACCAGGAAACAAATCCAAAACACAGGGCTGGGTCTTTTTCCAGGAAGCTGTGACACCAAGCAGGATTTCCAGCCTTCATACCACCACTGACAAACCCAGCTGCACCAAAGCAATCTGAGCTGGGCAAAGTTTTACATGGTGAAGAATAAACTGGCGAGAATATTGTGTCAAACCCAGGACAAAAATCCATGAACAGCTTCAGGTGAAGTAGAGCAAGACAGGAAAGGGAGGGACCTATAATATTTTGTTTTACTTTGTTTCAAAATGGACTTTTAAAGGGCTGGGAAGTATTATCCGACAGCCAGATGAAACAGGATATTTTGGCCGACGATGAATTAAATGCCTGGGTTTGTTTTAGGCTGCTTTTCCCCTCTCTGCTGGCACATGGGGTGACTCATGAGCCAGAGCTGCTCTGAGCCTGCTCCCTCCCTCATCCACGACTCAGGTAGGAGTAAATAACAATAATATCACCCCAGAGGAATGGCAGCTGCACACAGAGAGGGGCTGGGATGCTTTGGGCACCCCAAAACAGACACCAACCCCAAATGCCAGGAAGCAGAATAGGACATAGAGCTACGGAACACTCCTGCCACCCCAGGGCAGGCTCCCTGCTGAGGCAGGAGCAGAGAAAAGGGTTAAATTATCTCTCAGCCCCTGGCTCCGTCTGCTGGCAAGCAAATGAAGGCCGCAGAGGGGTTTACCTGGGTCACATCCCCGGTGCTGAGCTGTCTCCCACCGCTTTCCCTCTGCCGACAGGTCCGGCTCCCGCTGCCCGCGCAGGAGGCTGGAGGCGATCCCAGCCAGGATCCTGGGCCAGCCCTCACCTGCTGTCCCACCGAAACGTCCCTCAGGTGTCGGGGACACTGTCCCTGAGGGAAGGGAGCAGCTCCGAGCTGTCCCTGAGCCGCAGGCCGTGCCTGGCACTGCCCCGTGACACGCAGGGATGGCCTCTGCCTTCCTCCGCCCTGTCGCCTGTCAATGTTTAACCGGCCCGGGAGGAAGTGAGGCACGGCCGGTGACACACGGAGCAAACTTCACACCGCCCCAGCCCGGATCCACATCACCCCGGCCCGGCTCCACAGTGCCCTGGCCCGGCTCCACATCACCCCGGCCCGGCTCCACAGTGCCCCAGGACAGCTCCACAATGCCCCAGGCCCGGCTCCACAGTGCCCCCGGCTCGGCTCCACACTGCNATGCCCCAGGCCCGGCTCCACAGTGCCCCCGGCTCGGCTCCACACTGCCCCCGGCCC
>VWYP01033671.1:3633-14434 GCA_013400435.1 Pycnonotus jocosus
TTCAGGGGGTTCTTAGTCACACATACACACAACACAAAGAAAAATAAATAGAATTGTATACTAAAAATTTAAAATCACATTCAGTATTACTTTTTATTTGAATCAAAACATAAGGAATACTCTAAAATCACTTAAACACAGAGAGCTTGTATTTTTTGCATTGATTTCCTCAGATGCAAATTTTCAATTACATTGTTTTAAGTTCAATCCACTAAAAATGCAAGAAAAACTACTACTGAAAGATGCATAAAGAATGCACCTTCAGACTGATGATTTTGATATAGCTTATTAAAGGTTGGTTTATGAATTCAGATTCATCTTCTATGTTTTCTGGGAGAAAATTTCAATGAACAAACAAGAAATATTTATTTTAAAGGGTAATACATCATGTGTATTGCATATTAAAAAAATATGCCAGCAGACACACTAACTTGTGTTAACATAAACTAAACACATGTCATTCAAAAAAAAAAAAACCTGCTTATCTTTGATCACAGAACACTTCTCTACAGTTCTAATCTGCTCAGGCATTTAAGCGGGACAAATTGTATTTCTGGCAGTTTAAGACAATGGATCAATTATTGCAATCAAGTGCAGGTATCAAACACTGAGTCATGCATTAATAACTTTCATCATTCACAAATCCTAAATAAACCTTCAAACCAGAAACTCATGCCATCAAATTAAAAACCAAAGGGCAAGCAAGCATTGCCTGAATAGATGCAGAAGACATGATTTGTGAGAGAACAAGAAGTTACTGACAGATTCTGTTCAAACTAATCACTCGTAAAACAAAGCATTGATTCACTGAAGACAAACCACAGTTCACTGCACTTACCCAAAGTACACGACAAACCTTTCTGTCTCTACCCTGTTAACAGAGAAAGAAAGAAGGAAAGGAAAGAAGAATAGAGGGAAAGAAAAGGGATGGGGGAAGGAATGAAAGTGCCACTTCCTGAAATTTCAATTGTACCAGTCTTAGACAATAATAAACAACAAGAGCACCACAAAGTTTTCTTTTCCCTTTCCAAACACATCATGTTCCTTTTATGGGAACCCCCTTCCTTGGCATTATCCTGTTGACAAATGCTAGCAAGTGGGCAGTCCCTACTGGTGAGAAATGACCTCATGACCAACTCAGGATGTCAAGGCCCATTCATGGTATACCCTACCAAGCCCTCCTCCAGTTCTATCACTGCCAGCTTCTGTTTCTGCTCACAATTGCAGCAGCAGTCTATATTTATAACTTCATGCAAAAAAATTACAATCAACAGGCCTCCATTATGTGTTATTTCATCAATCTGACATAGTAATGATAAAAACAGGTAAGTACT
This sequence comes from Pycnonotus jocosus, assembly GCA_013400435.1. Taxonomy (NCBI): domain Eukaryota; kingdom Metazoa; phylum Chordata; class Aves; order Passeriformes; family Pycnonotidae; genus Pycnonotus; species Pycnonotus jocosus. The sequence goes on from VWYP01033671.1 coordinate 4,968, forward strand.
TTGAGAGGTATAACACATATATATCAAAAACTATTTTAGCCCAAACTCACATCAAACCTTATTTTTGACAGTTTTTTGGTTCATCAGATTACCAGAGTAAAATACCAACAAAAAAAGAAAAGAGGAAAACCACCACCCCCCAAATAAAACAAGGAAAAATAGAAATAGGAAAATAAGCACATTTGACAAAACCATCACATAAAGTCACATGAAATTTCATTATTCTGCAACAACAAGTATGTCATTTCAATAATGTATAGATTGTTTTCTTAATGTAAAATAAATGTATACTTACTATAAAACATGGATCTACCATCAAAACTATAATACATAAGAGTTCACTCAAAAGTTTGAAGCAATAAAGCAAATACACTTGCAGCTCTATTCTTTCAAATAGGAGATCTGATTTAATAGAAATTTCTTAGTTATTTCAAATGAGACCACATTTTAAATACTATATATAAAGACATTCTCATTTCCTTCGGGAATGTATGCAAGTTTTCAAAAATCATCAAGCATTAATACCATTTAAAAAGTCAAGGTGAAAATTCCAGAGCTAAAATTTACGCTAAATATTTGTTATATTGCTCCTAATGTTAAAATTTAATCACTAAGCTGTTGGTAATATATTTCACAGAGAATACCAATGAACCATTATATCAAATGGGGTACGTATGTACAAGTTTAGGTGGTTAAGACACAATCATCAAAAAATGAAAGGGCATGCCAAATACAGCATCTCTTTCATTTTCATGAAGTCAGACTGTATGAGTCTAAAGAGAGCAGAGACAAAAAAGGGCTTGTTAACTGAGGAGCAGTGCTAGAACCTAGGATCATGTCGTAATGCATGATAGCAGCTCTAATGAAATCCAAGGGGTAGCAGAAATTAAACAGTCCCAAGGTACCATGGGGAGATACTTTGAGCATGTCCAGGTATACTTTGAAAGGACTGAGAAGACTGGCAATACTTACCACCTTTTAACAGTCACAGTGTAAATCAGACCAGAATCTCAAGAACTTGGAAATTAGAAAGCAACTAGTCAGAGTCAGCTCATCCACTGCTAAAAACACCATTTTCTTGGATTTTTCTCCTGCCAAGTTTTCAAAACTAGGGTCACTTGACTAACTGACTGATTGATGTATGCGACCATGATGACTGGTCATATTGCTACCAGTGCTCTGACATATTAAAATGTTGGTTAATATTCAAAAACAGCAGACAGTGGTTGCACACTGGGAAAGGCTCCCCACAGCAGCAGTCACAACACCACACCTGACAGATCTCACAAAGTTTTTGGACAACACCCTCAGGCCCACAGTGTGTTTCTTGGGGCATCCTATACAGGCCCAGCAGTTGGACTTGATGATCCTGATGGGTTCCTTCCAATTTTGCTTATTCTGTGATTTCATGATAAAACAATCTATGCAAAACAAAATAGAAGCCACAAGGCACAGGCTTCTAACTCAGCTCTGCCGTTACATAATCAATGAACACAATAGGATCCCTCGTGTTTACATTCTGAGGTACACATATACAAATGTTCATATCAATCCTGGACCAGGATCCATCAAGGGACTTCCTGGCTCAGCCTTGGATTTTCCTTCTTGCTGTGTACTTGCCTGGCAATCACTAAGCTGTGCCTGTTGCTGGTGACCATCATCCAAACTTGACACATGTTCCTGGCTTAAACTGCCCCAACAGCACAACCCTGCCTTACCCCCTGGATTGATGGCTGCCCCTGCTTCTCATATGACAAATCTCGTCAGAAAAGGCTAGTCAGCACATAAGCTCTTTCTTTAAAAATACCTTCATTATTACATAGCAAAGAACTACAAATTAATTAGGACAACTAAGAGAGGTTTCAAAATGTTTCCTCAGGTTTTTTAAATTCATAGTGTTATAAAATAACAGAAAGAACATTTTTGTTTGAGTTTAAAATAAAATGGTAATTATGAAATAAATATACTAAAATAAAATAATAATTAAGAGATGTGTTTGAATTTGATAACTTTGAACCAAGAACTGGAATTCTGAAGAAAGTGAATGTTTTGAAAAGCCCATAAGAAACTGAATTGCAACTGCAAATTTGTATTAATGTTACTTTAAAAAACACACTTCTCTAAAATCATTCCCTTCTTTCAGGTATCTCAGAAAAGGTGCATTCAAACTGCCTGTGGAATGTTACTCAATTTTCTTCCTTGATTTGTGTTCACTACTTCATTTTTTTCAGGATGATCTACTGACCGAATTAGTGACCTAGTTTTAAAGAATAGTATTCAAGGAGGATTGGCCACATTATAAATTCCACAGTGTTTCTCATCAAAGGTAACGCCTTCTCTCCAGTTTTAAACCACAATTTATTTGAATTTGGAGGCCATTTAAAGTTGTTATTCAGCAGATGTATAGTGTTATTACTTTGAAAAGTAATGAAAACTAGCAGTAGGTGTCCAGTAGCACTCATGTAAACATTCCACTGTCAGTTTCAAATAACTCCCTCTCTATCAAAGCAATATCTGACCAAAGCCTTGAAGTTAAAGCCAACATTTTACAATGAAAGACTTAATTCTTACGGCATCACATGTATCTCTCCATGGAAAAACTACTTAAGGAAGATATATATATAATTTTGAAATAGGCACTGAGCACAGGAAATCCCCAAGTCAGAAAAATGTTGCAAACTCTATTTAACAGCTTTACTTATGCCCTAGATTAAGGCACATGGACTGTACGCAGTGCTTTAAATAGGTCTTCCATTATCTGCAATTTTTTTTGTCATTAAGTAGTTTCTGAAACACAAAAATGTCTTGATTAAATTTAGATTTTTTTTTTTAAAGTGTAAATGCAAAACATAGATTTGACTGGTGTGCTGTGTTCAGTTTTCGGCCCCACAATTCAGCAACTGTGAATTTGTATTATTGTTATTTGTATTATTGTTATTCTTAAAAACATGCTTCTCTAAAACCCTTTCTCTTCTATCAGGTATCTCAAAAAGTGTCCTCTTCCACAGGGCCACTTTCCACCCACTCTTCTACAGCCTGTAGCTCTACATGGGGTTGTTGGTGACCCATGTGGAGAATCTGAGACTTGGTCTTGTTAAATCTCGAGCCGTTGGTGTTGGCCCATCAACCCAGCCAGTCCAAGTCCCTCTGCAGAGCCCTCTTACCCTCCAGCAGATCAACACTCTCATACAACTTGGTGTCATTCACAAATTTACTAGGGGTAAATCCCCTCATCCAGATCATCAGTAAAGATATTAAGTAGTTCTAGGCCCAACACTGATCCCTGGGGGACCACACTAGTGTCTGGCCGCCAGCTGGATGCAGCCCCATTCACCACCACTCTCTGGGCCCGGCCATGCAGCCAGTTCCTGACCCAGCACAGAGTGCTCCTGTCCAAGCCACGGGCTGCCAGCTTATCCAGGAGTGTGCTGTGGGACACAGTGACTTTGCTGAAGTCCAGATAGAAAACATCTACAGCCCTCCCCCAGTTTCTCAGGCATGTCACCTGATCATAAAAGATCAGATTGATCAGGCAGAACCCGCTCTTCCTAAATCCGTGCTGGCTGAGTCTGATGCCCCAGCCATCCTGCAGGTGCCGTATGACCCCACTCAAGACTATCTCTTCCATAGCCTTGCCAGGCACCAAGGTCAGGCTCACTGGCCTGTAGCTCCCCAGATCCTCCTTCCAGCCCTTCTTGTGAATGAGCATCACACTGGCCAACCTCCAGCTGGAGGTCTGTGACTTTCTCAGTTAGCCATGACTGATGATAAAGGATGGAGAGCAGCTTAGAGAGCTCTTACAACAGCTCCTTCTTACCCTAGGATGGATCCTATCCAGTGCCATAGATTTGTGACCACCATAATAGATCTGTCAATCACTAACTACTTCCTTCTGGATTTCAGGGGATTTATTCTGCTCTTCAACCTGGTCTACCAGCTCAGGGGACCAGTTACTCTGAGAATTATTGGTCTTACTGAGACTGGAGACTGAGGCAAAGAAGGTGTTAAGTACCTCAGCTGGTAGAAATCCCTAGAACTATAAAATTTTCCACATTACATTGCACCAGTTTTGCTTCACTGAACATAAGTAATATAAATAAATTAGATGCATACCTATGTACATGGCTCTGTTCTGCCATCGTAACTTGTGGGAGTCACGAAGATTCTGAGTATAAACTATTTAAACACTCAAGTGTTCCTGGATTTTAATTTTCCCAAAATAAAAATAAAATCATTCATGTTCCCAGAACTGTTGTTCCCAGAACTTATAGTCCAGAGGTTTTCACTCTCAGCTCCATTCATTTAAGAGAACAAACACAATCCACAGCTGGAAGCTGGGCACGGCTTCAGCTGTGCCATTGCCAAATTTATAGCTGTGTATCTGCACTGGGGGCATGAAAACTGCCGACAGCAGAATTTCTTCTGCAAAAGTTAAAAACAATCAGATTTCACTACAGACCTCTGGTTTTATTTATGTTTAGTTTCAGTTCAGGCCTATTAAGATATAGGTGGGAATTCAAACTGAAGCTGGTCCTAAAGAAAGAAAATACAAAGAAACTTCATCAGGTAAAGAATTATCTTCTTTTTTACAGCTCCTCTGTCTTCTAGGTAAGCATATTCTTCATGATGTACATTGGCCTCCATTTTGTGGACAGCTTTCATAATAATTTTTAATAACCAGGGCCTAAAGATGGTGGCCATAGAACAAGGAAGGAAAATGCTATTTTTAAGGGCTTGGAAGATTTCATTTGCAATTATGGGTACAATCAAAATTAATTTAAAACGTAAACTGCATTAATAACATCACTGAGTTGTAAATAATACATCCTTGTTAGAATTAATTATCATATTATTTTGCCCATGCTATTACTAATTGCAGTAAATAGAATGCTTATGAACGTATGTCTATGTCTATAGTTTCACTAAAGTCCGTAGATGCTTTATTTTTCTACTGACTTATGGTACAGTTTATCAAACAATGCAAGAACATCCAGAGCACAGTGCATCTTTGTTTTCATGGTAATTCACTACTGCTGTGAGGTGCTGGCTGCCAGTCTTGGAAACTGAAATCTGTTCATCTAGAAAACACAAACTATGCAGGAGGCAATACCAAAAGCTCACACGCATCACCCAGCCAGTATCATTAACCCCTGCTTTGAAGAGTCATCTCCAGTATTAAAAGGACCATCTTTGCTGATATTTCATTCTTGGCTTCTGCTCATGTAAAAGGTGCCAAATTTCACTTGTAGACTTCAGAGATACTATCTAGGTCTAGAGAAAAGTTCAATTTTATCTGCTCCTTATTTACTTCTTTTTCCTGGCCAGACCACCTATTCCTTACTTCACTCTCTGACCTTGCCAAGTGTGGGAAAGCTGCTTACTGCTGGCAAAATTTCTACCAGCCACTTCATGATCAAGAGAACCTGCTACTCCCACCATACATAGCAAAAGCAGAACAGTGGTTGTGTTTGTTCAGCTGCCAATTCAACCCCCTTTTAGACATAATCTTCAAGGCATGGGATTACTAATCAGAGTAAGTGGTAGAAAGCTGTAGTTACACACACTGCAAAGCTGTCCAATATTAAAAAGTTACTCTTTTGTGCTGCCCACTTCCTCTATGTACTTGTCTCCTATCCTTTCACTTCAACATTTTTGCCACTTTATACATCTTCCTCATAACTTCAATCATTACTTCTAATCTTAGGTTCTTTGTTTGTGCCACAGACTCTAATAAACTTTCAGGCAAACCAGTTTCATCCACAAAAAGAAAAACAGAACTGCTTGCATTAGTCTCTATTTTTGTCCTGAACAGGACTATATTTTCAACACAGTGAGTACTCAAGACAGAATGAAATAATTCATTGTGCACTAGATGCATCCCCCAGCCAGCTTCTAGAGAAGCAGACCAATCCTGCACTGGAAGAGCATCTTTCCAGTATGATAGAACAATGCTCAAAACCACGATCAGCAGCAGCTTGAGGAGTTGCTTTCTGGTTTGCTAGTATGTAATCTACATTAATATCTGGTGTTAAAACTTCCCATAAGCTAGTCTGCCCTTCCTATATACAACAAGGATACTTCATAAAGTAAGGACTACTGTGTAAGTAGTAGATGTTCAATGCAGACACTGCGGCTGACAGACTTCTCTTAGCATGTTTCCAGAAAAAAATTGGGGAAAATATGCCTTAGATTATTAGAAGGCATTAGCAGAAGTGATAGTATTTCTAAACTACACGTACATCTGAATTTTTGGAAGTAGGACTGAAGAAATAGCCAAGATTACCCCGCTAATAAATCAAAAAGGTTCCTGGATAGGAAATAATTCAAGTATTCTGAGTAGTGTTCACATGCAGATAATAATATCTCCTGAGGCCTCTTACAGCCTTAATTATCCTGCAATTCTGAGGTCACACAGAAGGGAGACCATAACACTGTGCTTCAGAAACACGACTGCTCCCTTTGTAGCTGAGGCACGTGGTAATAGTCACACTGGCCTATTTTGGAAGCCAGCAGTTTTCATGGAAATATCTAATTCTGTAACAACATCCTGACTATAAACCTCTTCTGAGAAAAACACAGTTATGTATTGCTTTTGTTACTATAGCTTTCCCCATTATCTCACTAAACATTATTTTGCTGAAAATAAAAGTGTTATAATCAAGAGTTATAAGTAAAGATCAAAGTTAAATGCTTTTTAGTAGCATACATTATTTTAATCAAAGTATAAACAAAACTAAGTCATTAGACAATAAGCAAACATGGTTTTTTATGTTGATCATGAGTCAAAGAAGATTTTACACAGTCTGAGTCAAGGGCCCAATATTCCTCCAGGCATTTATCAACACAATGGAGGCAACATCTCGTAATTAATGCTGTGCCATTTTTTTATATATAGATGGAATGCAGAAAGTGGTACATATGAATAAAGATTAGGGTACAATACCTGTCCAAAGTTAATAACACGGTTTCATTCATTTCAGGTATATCATCAGCTTTAACAGTAATGTTGATTGTAGTATCACTTTGTCCAGATAAGAAAACAACAGAGCCATTAAAAGGACTTATATCATCCTGTGTTACTGCCTTGTGATTAGGACCAGAGGGTCTCAAACTCCAAAACACTGTTGCTTGGCCATCAGTCCCATCTCGATGCAATGCAATGGAAACCTGTAAAGCACATGAGTGTGCTGTGACTTGCAAAACAAGATGCAAAAACAATTCACCTTTTGCAAATTACTGTTTGAATATGAGCCTCAAAATATTCACCTTGAGTTTTTTACTTATACCTATGTATAAGATCTGCACTGAAAGATGGTATATCAATGAAAATATATATTGAATCTTCTCTTTTTAATCAGGTATCCATTATATACTTGGACATTCATGTTTATATATACTCAGTGGAGGTGGCAGACTATTAATATGACAAATCACTTATCACTCATAAACACAAAAATCCTTCTATGACTGATTTAACCAGTGTCCACCTCACCCAGACAACCTAGGTTTTAAATGTAACCATCATAATTTACTCTGGCTGTTAAAGAAGAATTCCAGCCTGTATTCTGCTCAATGAAATTAGCCATTTTAATCTGAGGATGAAAAGCAAGTTCTCTGATTCAGGATTTGAGAGAAGACCTCAGTTAAGACAAGTAGGGGGGAAAAAAAGAGAAAATGTAAGAAAAGATATTTTATAAAAGATTTGTCTGGCTGGGATTACAGCATTCAGATGGATGACAAGGCTTTTAAAAATGCCTTGGATACTGAGAAACAAAAAAAAGCATATTTATTAGAAAACAGACCCAGCAAGACAAACTACACATTCACACGTAAGTCAACTATAAAATACACAGACACTTTCATGAAATTTGGGAGCAAAATCAGTCCTACCGTACAAGAGTGTCTTTGCAGCTGGTGAAAGAAATTAAACTATCTGCAGCATCTTTTGCTCCATGTGAGCATCAAGACGTAACCAGTTCTAGACTCTTAGAGAGAAAGAAAACTTCACCACACTTTTCAGATGACAAACTCATTCATCTTGCTAGCAATTTTTTGCCTTTTTGTTTTTTTAAAGCAAGAGTATTTGGGATAAGATCGAACTTGGAGGATGGGATTTCCTCACATTAATTTTCAAATGCTACAGTGGATAGAGCAAACTTTGCTTTCTCCAAATAAGTTTTCTGTACTAAGGGACAATACAAAAATGTTTACTTACCACTGTAGCAGGCAATTCTTCTGGCTCAGAAAGAATAATTGGAAGATTGCTGGTAAAACCTATTTCTCCATTTGCAATATCTGGAGTAATCCTCAAAGAAATATTTCGAATCTCATCTAATCTAGGACTCACAGGAGGGATAAGAGGAATTCTATTCAGCAACTCAACTTCTTCCAACTGTAAGAAAAGGTAAGAAGAACTTGAAAAATAAGAAGCCTGAGTACCAAGCAAGACCTATTCTGACATCTTGAAATAAATGTCATATGCAAGGAGTAAAACACTTCCAGAATAAATTTCTCTTGCCAGCCACATTGTTATTACAAAAATGTGTAAGTATCTGTGTAAGAAATGAAGCGAATGGTATTGAGCTTCCACAGTAGAATGGTATACCTCTTAGACAAATCATGTGTACAACTAAATGTTCGTAGAGGGAGAATTAACTTTCTAAACTGGGAAATTCTAGAAATTACTAGATCTATGAATTGATCTGCCAAGCACCCCAGATGTTGTTCTAACTTCAGGTTTTTGCCATGCATTGATAAAAATCTGCTGAAGTCACTGCAAACATAATAAATTAGACCTTCTTATGAAGCCAAAGGGTGATTCAATCTTCTTTCCTCTCTCAAAAAAATGTAAACACTTCTCTACTTACAATAATTAGTATGTGAGAACTACAGTCAGAATTGAAAACCAGTACAAGATTTCAAAACTGTAATCTCCTCTTATATTACCATTTTTGATGGTTTCTTTATACTAAGAAGAAATAGAAAAATGTTTAGTCTATCTTTGAATGAAAAATACCATTTACTTAGCCAATCAGCACCACTGACATGATAAGGAAAGCAGGACTTTCCTTGTTCTACTTGTTCTAGTATTCCTTTCAAATATAATTTATAACACTATGAGATTATGGCTACATGGATCATAATAACAGGTAACAGTTTCCATGATTGATTTTTATATACTTCTGTAAACTTCTCACTGGTGCATGAATCATCAATGACAACCACCTTTTAACTCCCATTAGGATGTTTTTGCTTGGAGTTATTAGATGCTGCCATATAGGTTTTTGTGGAGAAGGGCAAAATGACCTTATTTAAATCCATATAGTTATTATGAATCATCATTTCAACTGATGAGTTTTAAATCCCTTTGACTCTTACAACCAATTTATATAAAATACTTGGACTGTATCATATTTCGTTCTACTGTTATTCAAGTAACACTCAAAAATATTCATGTATATTTTATT
>VWYP01033678.1:0-29659 GCA_013400435.1 Pycnonotus jocosus
GTATTTCTGAACTGTTATTTGGAAGCTGGATAAAAAAATTACCTAAGAAATAATATTTTTAGACAGACTGTTATAAAAACATAAAATATTTCTAGTATACTAAAGGTATGTTTACCCTTATGAACCAAATTAAGTTACATTGTAGAACATTTTTCAATGAAATTTCTTTAATCAAAGAGAATTCAGCATCTTCATCTAATTAAATGCTTGACTTACTTAAATGTATTTTACCTCTTGCATATTCCTATCTACTACACATGAAATATACTTTTGTTTAGTTAGCTTTTATATCTAAGGAAAGAAAAATTAATTTCCACATCAGAAAACCCCCCACAATTCTACAAGACAATTTGCTGATCATAAACACAAAAAGCAACTAAAGAAAAGCTCTGAATACTTCCAATAAATGGGAAAAATTATAGATTAATAAAATTTAATGTCAATATATTTTTTAGTTATCACAATTTACATTATAAAACATTGCAAACACACTTTTGTTAGCCTATTAATTACTCATTACTCTTGGAAAATCAGGTAAGATAATTGAAGCAGACCTGATTCTCAGTTTAGCACAGCTTCAGCAGCTACAAACACACTACAGCAGGTTGAATAAACTAGGGATCTAAACCAACAGTTCAAATATTGGTGAGCCCAAGAAAACTTTTAATCATCCATTATCAAAACTTTTATCCAAAACTTTTAATCATCAATGACACAGCAAATTAGGGAGTCACAGAAAATTTGCATGTCAACGTATGGTATACAATGAAAGCGAAAAAGCAATGTCCTCCAAAATACTAAATAGCTTTAATTCCTGTTGAAGTCAAAGGGCACTAGAGATAGCTAGCATCTTCCCAGTTTAGCTATCTGGAAAAGCAAAGGAAGTAAAAATACAAGTTACATCTTATTCTACAGAATCAGCAATCCACTGATCTATTATTTTGAGTGATATTAAAGCTTTGAATTATTTGGTTGCTACATTATAAAATAAACATACTCCCCTACTGAGACAATCTGAGGAAATCTCAATTTAAAAAATCAACTGCAGAACACACTACCTCTTCTGCTGTTCTTCCCACAACCTAAATTGAAACACAGAAAATCATGGACTAAGAAGTGAAGGAGCTTTTCAGGAATAGGGGTCCTACTACAGTTTAATTTTCCCTAAATGCATATATGATACCATCTAGATTAACATGAATCCTGTGTTTTAGGGGAAGTTTTCAAAGTGCAAACAGGAACTCTCAGCTGAGTCCCCTTCAGCCTTTACTCACTAACACTGTGATAAGAAATCTGTGGGTTTCAGATGCCAAACCTGTTACTGCTTTATTTTTTAAAGGTAGGGCAAACCAAACTGTTGGACACATCAGTTCAGAAATTTATTAACCCAACTGTGTAGCATTTTCTTTGCTCTAGAGAAGGATAATTGACATAAGGAATAAAGGCATTATAAAACACTAATAACATTGTTTGCAAATAACAGATCCCCATGCAAAGACATATGTTTACCTTTCCTTTCCTTTTCTATTCAGTATTTTATATTATAACCAGGGAAAGCAAGTTTGTGCGTAATGTTCAAAGACACCTTGCTGTTACATAGCATGTTCAACACAAGAACTCAACACTGTAAACTTTTTTCCATGTAAGTATGACTGATAGACTCAGCTGTGCATGTCACCTGTGAATCAGAGTAACTCTTATTCAAATATTCTTTGTCTTTGCATTCACCCTACCTTCTGTCTGGAAGAAAGTAAATTTTAACATAAGGATTCCTTGGCCTCCCATCTTCCCTTGATGGAAGATCCTTTGCTCCCAATATGGTCACTATTAACTGATGACCAACCTTGTCATACCACAGTTTTATCTGTAGGAAGAAAATATTAATTAGTGAACTCATTTCTACAATGAAGCTGTATATAAATCTTCAGACATAATTTTGTTTATGAGCTTCTATTTATACTGGTTACTTAAACAGAAAATATAATATCCTACTTTTCACTTATAACAAAGTATAAAAATAAGTTAATTTTGTAATAGCTTCAGTATGTACCAGGATTTACTCTTTTTTAAAACTTTGTATTATAAGTACCTTACTTCACACTAATCGTTTTTCACATGGTTCTCTGGTTAGGATTATTCTCCCTTGTATTGTATTACTTGCATTACTAATGTATGGTATTCATATATATATACATTTCTAAGGAGTTTATGCACAATTAATTAATTTTTCATCTGCTGTTGTGCTAAAAAGACTATGGGATAAACCCATAAATGTTTCATTTCACATAATATTTTTCAACATAGATACATTTATTCTGAAATCATGTAAACCCTCCATAAACACTGAGAGGAAGGCTCAGTAGTCCAACCCTCTTCATAGCCCAACTCAGTAACAAGGTAAAAACCAGTATTGTTCATTTGTATAAATTGGTATTAACCAGTCTAAGGCTTGATTTGCTATCTTTTTTCACTACAGTCATTACAAGCTGCTATTTAGCTACTTCAGTTGGAATCCTGCAAATGCATCAGCCAAGAAAGGGATATACCGACTTCACAGCAGTCACTGCAGAAGGGGGAAATGATGCAGTTAGGGCAAAACAAAGCCTTCCAAATTGCCAGGGAGCCATTACATGGTGGTAGCACTGCAGTGTCACTAACTACAGCTTACTGAGGAGACTCTCTTCATGAGGACTTTGCCTGAGACAGGACAAACTAGGACATTTAAAGAAAACAGTGACCCTGCCTGAACTTACGGGAATCAGAGAGGATAATGCCCAGCTGCACACCTAACCAGGCAATACACCTTTGGGCAGGAATATACCCTAGCTAAGGTAGACATAAACAGGCAAAGGTGCACTTTCTGTGGAAATCATCTCACATTATTTTAGAGACAGAGTTTTCATCTGCTATCATAACTCCTCATCTTCAACATTTCAGTCTCCTAAAGAAAGGTCTTGATGTAATTCTCAAGACTTTTAACCCATAAAGAAGAGGCTGATTTACCTCTCTGCCATTCCTAATACTTCACTAAGTGAGATTACACTAAGACACGCCAACTCAATTATTGCTGGGAGTGTACTTCTTCCTTCATTGCTTCAGATCTTGTAATTCCTGTAGCCACCAACCATTTGAATGGATATCAAAAGTGCGGTATTTGTCCTCTATTACCCCGTCACTGGCCTTGCTACAGAGTTTAGAGGTTTCTGGTACTAATAGTTAAAGGGCCCTGTGGCTACTCATCTGTGTGTGAATTTTAGATGTTGTTCCTACATTCTTGCAAGCCAGGGGCTTTGACAGTATTTTTTCTACACTGAGAATTATATGGACTTCTAGCTATCTCCATCCAGCTATAGATCAAAAGCAGAAAGCTTTGTACCAACAGTACAGCTTTAATGACCTCTGAAGTGCAAGTCAAATGTCTTTCAACACTAAACGTATCCACCCGCAGGCTTCCTTGGGAGCCCTGAAGCAAAAGACAGACTTGGCTAGTCCCATATCTCAAGGGGAATTTCACTGAAGACAATCTTCTTCGTTTGCTTTTTGGGGAAAATTATGCTAGCTTAAGGAGAATGAAATATATTTGTGACACTATCACAAACTGACTGATGAATGTGAAATCATCTAGATATAGGTGCTAAAAATATAACCAGAATTATGTGTTTATATGCAAGCTAAATATTTCTTCACTATATTTGTTTCAGACTGAATTTTTACATGAAAACCTCAGTCAAAATATTTAGAGAATTACTTAAGCAAAAACTGAAATAATCTGACACCACTTCATTGAGGTGCTTTAACAACTGTAGTTTGGAACAAGAGCTCAAAATTTGCATTGACTTATGCCTTCTACCTTTCTCTTGATGTTCTGAAAAAATATAATTGGAAAAACTTGAACGTAATGGGCATATTTTCACTGTAGTGCCCTTTAATTTGCCTTGTTACAGGAAAAATCAGGAGTCAGAATTAAGACCAGAAAGCTCTCTCTCTCTCCTGTACTCACATTGCTAGCACTCCAATACACAGCACAGGTACTTGTAACCCAAGGACTTACTTGACTAGGATGCAAGGAGAAGAAAAGAAGAAACTGTGAGAGAATGGTGAAAGAAGCCCATAGAAGGGAGAATGGGATTGCATTCTTATGAGATTAGAAGAAGGAAGAAGGGACAAATAAAAAACTGCTTTATAATTACTGTGAAAGTAAAACAGAAAAGATACTTCTTGGTGAAACACAGGAAGAATGGAACCACTAATGTCAGGGACCAGAGATTAATAGAAGGGCAGAAATAGAATGAATGAGAGAAATTATATGAGGTGACAAAAGAACTAGCCATGGTAACTGGCACAAAATATGTTGAAAGAGAGACTGGGATGAACAAAAATCTAACAAGATTTTTTTATACACACACACACTTTTATAAGCTTAGAACATCTAAGAAACTTCAACAAAGCAATCCTGGGATTGGGAGGAAAGGGAAAGCTAACAACACATAAAATATGCTATATAAAAATTATGCCAGCTGATGCTAATGTGGAGACTAAGACTTGTACAAAACCTTCTTGGACAGGATTTTGTCTATCTAGATTACTTAGGATGTAGGCACCTAAGATTCACTTAGAAAGTGGTGCAACCTGAATAGTTTCCAAAGTTCCTCCCACTTTGTACTGAAGTCCTGGAGACTAATTAGCCACACACATGCTCATATACTTTCCTTCCCTGGGCTCCTTCACCAACCAGACATGCACCTAATGCTTTATTAAGCTTCTGCTGTGACCTACATTCAGGCAAACAGGCATCTAAATGCAGTGCATCCTGATACTGAGATGCACTGAGGTGGTCTGTTATTCACAGAGGAGTGCACCTGCTGCACCCCTTGAGACAGGCTAGGTAGGAATAACTGCCACAGAGTGCAGGAAACAGGAATTCTTCTGCACTCAGATGTTTGGAGAAAACAGATGTGGGTCTGACCCGTTTCCTTCTTTGTGGGTTTTAGCCAGTAGTGGTCTAATACAAGAGCAATACTCACTTGGATTATCAGGTTGGGAACCTGCTATAATAAATTTAAGCATGCTTTGGTAACATCACACACCTCTATTCTAAACAGTATCTCAGCTTCAGATGAAACTTTGTACTCCAGAGAAGAATGAGACGTAATAGCTTGATGATAAAGGCACTATTTTGATAAACAGGTTCAACCTCTTCAGTCTAGATAGTATTTAAAGAGCATATGTCCTGTTTCTGGAATAAGCTTCCTAAACAGACAACAGTATATAAAAGCTGACTGCTGGTGTTGCATTCTGAGAAGTGAGGATGCAGATATCTAGTATATCAGCCATAGCATTCCTGTTTCACAGAATCACAGAATGGGTAAGGTTGGTCCTCTGTAGCCTCAGTAAAAGGTGCCTCCCCGGGAGAAATGGAATCACTCTCTGGAGTAGCCTTAGTTTTAAATAGAGGTGTCTTTTATTTGAGTTGATCTCTCACTGCAGGTATTGAGGTACTTAGATCTTTCCTTCAACTGTACAAGTGAAAACTCTTCCTCAAGGCCCCTCAAACTTTTTTGAAGTTAGTATAAGATACATAAATTTAGGACATAAATTCAGTTTACTACATTCCATCTTTTTTCTATTAGATCTCATCTTACTAAAAATTTTACAGCACTAACTTAGGTCAGGGTTTAGAAAAGAAGTACTGATGTATAAGAATCCCTACTTTAATACACATGTGTAAAGGAATCAGTTAAGAAAATCTAGATAATATTATTCTTGCACTTCCTATACTCCTCAGTCTCATGAATGTTTGACTGTTTGCTCAACTATGCAACGCTAATGTAGTTTTATGTACAGCACATACAGGCAAAACATACCTTGAGTCATAACTTAGATTTAGAAAAAGAGAATATTTAAAGTTTTAAATCCTATGCCACATTTTCTTTCTTATATAAAGGTTACTTCATGAATCTCATGAAAAAGAGATAAACTTGTAACACTGGGAGAGACCATCTGCCCTACAGCTGATTTTTATACCACAACCTACTCAAATATCACTGGCTTTTAGAGACAGCTGGCCAGGCATTTTTTTTTCCTTCTGTTGCTCATTATAATTTTTCATATAACCTACATAGATGTTTATTATGTTTATAATTATTTTTAAATTATATACTAGTTTTCTTTTCTCACATTATTCTGAAATCAAAGATATACCAGTAGGATCTGTTTGAAAAAAAAAATCTCACTTTAATTTTAAAAATACTTGTAGTAATCATTTTATTGGATTTTTATTGGACTTAAGCTGAGGTAGATGCTGAAAATATCCTGAGGTGGTGATGTCTTTGGCATAGCTGATGCCAGTTTTGAATGTTGTTAAACATACCTCTAAAAATTCTGAGTACTGAGGTTTCCTAAAACAAACTACTATTGCTTTCTGCTTCAGCTGCTGTCTGATATGCTTGCACAACTACAAGAAAAGGCTCTCAAATGGAAAAGCTTGTGGGATATAAAGCCGAGAAAACTAGAGATGTATTTAGGCTGCCCTAATCTATATTTCTTTTTAAAATCTCTTTTTCAGTAGTTTTACCTTGTACATATTTTTATACATGATCAAATATATTGATGTTCTGTACTAAAGCCAAAAGGATGGCCGAAATTTTTTGAAGTTAGAAAAGATCCAGAGGCAACTCTGGCTCAAAAGAATGCTTTGCTAAGTAAACAAGAGATACTGCATAGAAAACACAATTTTAAGAACAGATTTTTCCCTACAAAGATTCATAAAGCATCACTCTGCAAGTTAGAAAATTATTGATATGCTAAAAGTTCAGGAAATAAAGATACACTTTTACAGGCACTGTAAAATTTGTAAAAGCTCAGAGGGCTTTTGATAGGAAAGAAACTGAGTGTTTTTCTTCCCAATAAAATAACGATGACTCTATGAAATCATCCAATGAGCTAGAAGATGAATGGAATGACATGGAAGGAGGTGTGGAAGAGGAGCTTTTGCCACAAAGGATCCGTTTCAGAGCAATAAGTAAAGAAGATACAAGCAAGAATAAAGATATGCATTTACTGTTGAGAGCGATGAAACAAGTAAGTATAAACAGAATGTTTGGAGAGTCTCATTCTTGTAAGGAGTTCTACAGACACAGCTATAATACAGCCCACAATGAAATGTATACTTCCTGACAACCGTAAACAGCAGCTCAGAGCCAAGATTTAGTGAATTTGTCATGCCAAAAAAGTAACCTAATGTTCTACACTGCTGTTGGACTGCTCCTAATACCCTAGTTTGAAAACCACTGGAGAATTCCTCTTCTTTCTGCAGCCTGCATGGTAAATATATCTAACATTAATCTTTTTAAACTATCTACTATCACTACTAAAAGAGGGCAGACGGATGACTTTTTGTTTCAGACTAGTTGTAAAGATTTTGCCAAGGTCATAATTTTCAGTTCTTCAGGAACCCTTGTCAAAACCCTCAGGTTTAGCATTGACTGGTACTGGGCTCTGCAAAAAAATGTGTTAACAGGTTAACCTTTAAACAGGTCCACAAGGACTCCACAGGCATTGATTGTGTAGAGACAAAACTGGAGCTAAGGACAATTCTTATCTACAATATAAAAAATAATCTTTCCAAGCGGTGAGCAAGTGAGCCTTAAACATTTTCACCTCTTGTTAGATATTTTCTAGCAAACATGACACTTTTCTTTTCCCAACTACCATAATCATTTGAGCAAGGTAATTTTTTTTATTAGAGGATATTAGTCTAAGTAGAACAGACAATTTTAATGTCTATGTCTTTATTTTGTATAATGGCATTAAAATAAAGAACTACTACATGTTATTTCTACTTAACAGTATTTCATGAAACATGCAGGTTTCAGGCAAAGATTTCTTTTTTAAATTGAACAATCAACTCTCTTTTTTTTATTTAGCACATATATAAAAAGAAAATATTAAAAAACTACTTATGTCATATGTAATATTTACCCCTATGATCTACTTAACAACTTGTAATTGTACCTCTCTGATTTCATTATCATGAGCAGAATCCAAGTTTCTTAATTATGCTAAAGGATGTTTTAAAATTTTCATACAAAGCCAGTTTATGTCAATAGCATATAATATATTACCTTTAAATCATATAATCAAGGCATTATTTTATAAACACTTTTTTCTTTAGAAGTTCTTAATTTTGAATTTATATTTAAGCAGTTGTAAGGAATACTTTCGAGAATACTATGTGAAAAAAAATGTACTTTATCAAATATGACACATATTTGATGTTTTATTTACAGTCTTATTTAGAATTCCTTAATAAATATATATACATATGATCTCTTTTGCAGTTCATATTGAAATTCAGCCATCTCTTTCTGATCACCTAGATCATCCTTTACATCTTGGTCAATTAATCAAAGAAAAACATTTATAAAG
The DNA here is from genome assembly GCA_013400435.1 of Pycnonotus jocosus. Taxonomy (NCBI): domain Eukaryota; kingdom Metazoa; phylum Chordata; class Aves; order Passeriformes; family Pycnonotidae; genus Pycnonotus; species Pycnonotus jocosus. The sequence goes on from VWYP01033678.1 coordinate 8,428, forward strand.
CTGCCACAGAAAAGATTAACATCTCCATAAAGATATTTTGTCAGAAAATCAGATAGTACTCTAGTTACAAAAAGAAAAATGAAAAACATGCAGCAAAGCAAGGTAAGCATTGTAACGTATTAGTAAAACCTACTTTTGCGTAAATCTATAAGACCTTAGGAGCTTCCTAATGAAAAAAAAGGCAAACAACTTGTACCTAAACAGAATATCAAAGCTAAATAAATTCAGTAAGACAACAGGAGAATTAATTTTTTATTCAAGTAGAGTTTTGGTTATTTTAATGTACTTACAAATGCAAGAACCAAGTTTCATACACAAGAAATTTCTTTATTTAAACAAGGTACAAATTTTTTGCCCATCTTCTACTCAAGGCGCTACTATTATGTGGAAAATGCAAAAATATGTGTTAAGTAATGATAATGAATGATTTAAAGAGACATTCATCTTTATATAATAAACTCAAGCACAAAATTATTTATTGCTTAAACAATACACAAATTTTGTTTGTGGGATGCACAGCCATCATCGCTATTGAAACCTGTGTAAGTTTAATACTGGGCAGACAGCAAACAAAAACTAGTTGTCTCTTTAAATTTTAATTTAATATTTTAACCCCCATGCAATATTTTACAAGCTGCTCACAAGATGACATGAAAGTTGTTAATATGATTTAAAGCAACACACTCAAAATATGGGAAAACGGACTATAATGTAACGTTTTCCTACTATGCATTTTCCGTAACAAACAAAAGAAAAAACCCACAACTTTAGTTTCTGTCAGGCAGACGAAGTCTTTACCTGAACCCTAGGAACAAAAGGCGTTGTTCTTCTACTAAGGCTTTGGCTCTGGTAAGCAAAATTAAAGAAAAAGCAATAAAACAAAACCAAAAAGGACAACACGCTGGAAACTAAAAGACCAAAAGTAAAAACAAAGACACATAACTATTACTTTAAACATAGCTTTACACCAACAACATATTTATCTAACAAAAAGTATTTTAATGTAATGCATAAATTAAATCTGCAAATCTGTTACCAAATCATATCAAAACCCTTTGGTGGAAATTCTTGCCTTAGGCAACTCAGCAGGAATTTTACCACTGATTCCCCAGGAGCAAGGATTTCTCTTTGCAAGTCTAAAGACAACATTTACAATAGATTTAGAAATAACATGTAACAAAAAGAACAGATAGGCAAAGTGTGATTTAAAAGTGGGGTTGGAAACATAAGTTAAGGTTGATCATCTCTTTCAAGGAGATTGTACATGCATATCCATAGAGAAACAAGTAGAATTCACACACTGACAGCTTTGGTTACTTGAGAAAGTGAGTAAAATAAAAGCTTTTCTCTTTTTTGCAACTTTAGGAGTCATGTCTATGAAAAGTGCTCCTAAATACTTTGAAAACAATTAAAAGAAAGTTAGTGCTGTCTGGTATTAACGTTACATGGGGGAAGGTACAATCTATGTATTTCAATTCCCTGGCAATCATGACAGAAATGACATATGGTATACACACAAAACCCTTGCATGAAATGGGATCTAGAGAGTTTAGCAAACTGCATACATAGATGCATTTATAACATATTTTGTGCTGTAACACTTCAGACTACATACAACCTTGTGGCCTCCAGTAGCTGCATCAAGACTACATTGAGTACAGGCAACTCAAATTCCTGGACTAGCTGCAAATTCCAAGCAAGCACTCCCCACCTTCAGCTTAGGGCAACAGCTAATAGAATGGCACAGAATTGGTACAGAGCATGGTGCATGGACAGGAAAAGGAGCATGTGTTGATACCTCAGAGGGCTGGTGAGTGGGAGAACAGGAGCATGGAGTAGGTCACAACAATCACAGCCATCTGACAGATTGGAATCTCCTTTACCTGTGCTCCATTTCCTTAGATTATTGATCTAATTCAAAATGATAGAAAGAAGCTACTACTCATATTCATTTCCATTAGAAGTGTACCCAAAACAAGGAAATAGGCACTGTGATGATGCTTCTGCTACCATCCTTGCTTATTTGGCATGCACAGATGCTGGAGAAATCTGTTCTATAAAATGTGTGAAGTAATCTGTTCTTACATCAAAGAAAGAGGATATATAGGAAAATTTGGCACTCTGGATCACAGGTTTTGTCTGATGTACGCCCTGCATTCTGCAAGGTGCAGCAGTTGCACTCTGCCTGCCACTCTGCATGGGCAGGACCACAGAGCCCAGTGTTAAGGGTGTCAGAATGTGACCTAGTCACAATAAAAGTAGATCTTCAGCTTGCTTCAGCTCCATTTTACAAGGGAAAAATTAATTATCATAGGATATTGCAATTCTAAGAGGGACAGAATCTCTCCCATGTTGCACTAAGAGTCTTCTCCTCACCTGTCATATTCTGCCTTGGAAATGGAGGAAAATCAACACATTGTGTGCACTACCTAGAACCTTTCAGGTTTTGATGTTGGAGCAACAGCAATTTAATTGTATAGAGGTATAAAGGGGAGGAAGAAAAGGAGATACAGCATGTGAAAGGGGAGGGGTAGCATGTGTTGTACTTGATCTCATCCCCTCAATGTGCTGACAAATAGGCCCTTCACAATGTACAATAAAGGCTTTCTATTATGCTGCATATATTACAACTATAATTAATATAACTTTATTTCTGTTGGTTTATAAACTGAATATGTATGGAACATCTAATGAAGTGGTTCTCTGGTTCAAGTGTACATGGAAATAGATTAATTTTATAAATTACACCCCTTTTCTGCTAGAACTTCCACAAGTACAAAAATTAAATACTGTGATTTTATACTTGTATCCATTTACAAGTCTTATAGTCTTATAGTTATTATGGTCTTATAGTTATTATTCCCTAAACCTAACTATTGGAAAAACAATTCAAGTTACACTTTTCATGCAGTATTGAAAATGTAGCCAAAATTCAGGAGTTAAGCTAAGAACACCAACATACAAAGAATACTTTTGACTTATTCAAAATTATATTAAAGGAAAAACAACTCAGTGAAAAAAATACAGAAACAGGAGCGAGATAAAGCAAATAATAATAAAAAAAATAGTTGCAATAACTGTCAGATACTGCCCTGAAAAACAACATGAATAAATAGTGCTATAAAATAAAACATAGATAATGTGGATAAATTATATTAGTAAGTTATAATACACTATTGTGTATTGCATTGTGTTTACTGTAGTTGCACATAATTTGTTCAATTAAGTATGTACTTGGGCAGAATAATTATTAATGTAAAGAAGATTTCCTATCTATGTGAGATGGTTTACTTTGGTCAATCCTATTAGTCAGTTCTAGAGTGGCACTGTAACTTCCACAAAGAAAACACGCAGGCCAATGCCAGTGCAGAGGAAAATATGGACAACTGAACAGAGAAAGACATCCCTGAACAGTACAGTGGCTTTGCTGCAACTAAACCAGCCAAAAACCATACTGAACATAGAGATTCCAAAATACCATTAATACATAAAAAACACTGACTGAATAAAACTATATTCAAGTATTCATTCAAATACTTCAGACTTTCATCTGAACTGTTGTATTTCCATTTCTGCCCACAACTCTTGTATTTCACTGCCTATTCTTCACAGTAACCACAGCTGCACTGACAGCAACCCTTCAGGACTACATGCTACTGTTCAAAGGCACAAAAAATATGGAAAACACTTCCAAAATCTTGCCTTTCATCTGTTCCCTCAGATCCATCAAATCTGCTTGAATTCAGCTGCCATCCCTGACACACTACTTCCAGAAAGAACAGCATCCTGTCCTCATTTATTGCCAGGGTTCTGTAGTTATTCTGCTGTCTAGGCACTCCCCAGAAAAAGCACATTCACTATTTCATTCAGAATTTAGTACTTCATTTCTATCTTACTCAACTATTTTGAATGAATATGTGATCCATCAACTGTTCTATTAGAAAAGAGTTGATTAAAACATGGAAAACCAAAATACTGAAGCACATCCATTTGTAGCATTCCAAATAAAGTATTTTTTGTAACTTGAGGAGATCTTTAAAATTCAGTTTTACCTTACTACTTCCCTCTGTTAGAGGTCCAAATTTAGAAAATCTCATAGTCCATTCTAATTTTTCAAAACATCCTTAACTTTACAAATAGGCTTTTTTCACCAGCTCCTCCAAAGTTTCAAAACTTTTAAAAATTATAGAATGATAAACCCAAATATTAAAAAGTGAAGGAAAATCTATTCATCATACTACTTTCAAGAACATAAATACCCAAAACAATGTCACAAAATTTTAATTTTTGAAAACTATCTTAAAGTATCAGATCAAAAAGAAACTCCATTGATTGCTTTGAAAACACTGTTCCTGTAGAATACTTCAATTCTCATAAAGTCCTCTATTTCTAAAAATGCATGTTAGCCTATACATTGCAATGTGTCTGGTTAGGTCCCACGTTGCCATCTATTCAGAGTATCTTCAGACACTATGACAGCCACCCTTGCTTGCAAAGAAAAAAGTTTATTACTTGGCTCCCAAAGTCTTGACCCAACAGCAGCAGGAGCTGGGCTGTGCCCTTAACATGATTAACATAAAATACACCTATTTCCAAAGTTTCATCAGCTGAGCAGACAAGGATCCAAACTTTCAAACTGTCTACTAATCTTAGATACCTACATTTTGACTTCAGAGAGTTACAGAGTACTTCTGACTTCAGTTTCACCCAGCTGGAGCTTTGTGTTCTCAGATAGATATCAGCTGCTCACTCAGGGAAAGACAGATAATATGTAGTAGGGAGTATTGAATGTAATTGCAAACAGTACATAAGGAAGTACCAAAATAAAAGAGGAAAGATTTTCTAATGTCTCCTAACATTATTTGGTCTCCTTAGAAGGAAAGAACCTTTTTAGAACAGATGTTTATATATTGAAACAGTGAAAAAATAAATAAAAATAGGAATTATGCCTTCTTGAGTTAAACACTGAATTTTATATGCCATTCTGAGAAATAGAACTTTTGGATTTCTGTTATTCTCAATAAATTAAAATATACCTCAAATTTCCCAATACTATGACTATATACCTCAAACTTCAGTATCCTAACAAACCACTAAATAAAAAGATTTACTAACCTCACTAAAAAATCCTAATCTTAAACTCATAATGATTTTGATCTGAAACTGAGAAAGTTAGTTATATGTGGTTCTTATTTGAACAATTATTCCATGTGCACTGGTCATATGAGCAGCTAACTCTGGCTCTTGAATTTCCTGCTGGGAGTTAGTCACCACAGTTTTTTGACAGCCTAATCTTTTGTGAAGTTTAGACAAAATAAATTTCTTTCTTCCCTGTCTCCCCTATTAACAATTTTTACTGTCTTGTACAAGTAAAAAGGTTTTTCAAAACTTTAGTCTATGTATTTTGACAGTTCATATTCCCTTGTCATTGTATTTTTGCAAAGCACTCTTCATTCTACAGTCAATATTTTTAGTTTTCCATTTATCCAAAGGATTGAATCTTTCAAAGTAGTTAAGTACAACAACTACAGAAAATAAAAAATTATACATTGTAAATGGTTGTTCTGATGAGCAAACAAATAATATCTCATGCACTGCAAAATGGAGCCAACATGGCCACTGAAGAGACAAAACTATTCTCCGTCTCCTCTATCAATACCATAAACCATTTCTGTGAGACCTAGAAACAGTCTGCTTGGATTTTATGAATATTTTTATGGTACACTCAACATATAAAACTTGGATGTAACATGAATGTGACATTTCCAGACTTTTTTAACACCAGTTTTGCACTGCTTCCATTCCATTTGTCTTTCTTTTTCAATATGTCAGGCCACAACTGAGCACTTTTGAAAAAATCACACTTTGGAATTGTAAATAACACGGAAAGGTGCACAAAAACCCAACTTCTTCAGTTTGTTACAAAAAAAGTACCCTTTAAAAGAAAACATTCACATAATAAACTTTCTTCTTGGTGAGAGTGAAGAACAAAACTGAGTAACACTGGTACAAAGAATACAACATGAATAAAATGTCAGAGGGAAATCTGGGGAAGTTATATATGAAAGTTAGTGCATAAGAAATAAGCAGTCGTAACATCCAAGCACACAGTAATAAAATCTATGAATTTTACATGTAAGTGTGACAATTGAAAAAATGTCTACATTCAACAGCCCAAATATAACTAGAGGCCAAGATTAGACCTTTCTGAAAATTTGACTCTACCAGTCTAGCTTACCAGATAAATATACATGTATGTACCAAATTCAACTCATTTAAAATTTCCAAAAGCTAATAGAATGGAATAGGATTATGAAATTCTGTTCCTGCCTAGACTGAGATGTATAGCATTAAACAAAAAACGCAGCTAGTTTAACAAGACATTTCTGTTAGAGGTAGCTAGCACTACAATTAAGAGTTGTATATGCTGCAAAAGCACAACAATAATATCAATGAAATGTTTACATACTGAAAGTTGTCCAGACAAGAACTGTGGAACATCCCTTAACATGCCAGGACTCATAGGAGAAGTCACTGAAATAGAAGGTCGGTCCATTTTTTGAGATTCAAATGAACTAGAACCTGTAATTATAAACAAAAATATTTTATAAATAGTAGCAGCTATGCATATATTTCAACATTCTTTAAACAGAAATTGTAGAAATATGACCAAACATACAGTAAAGTTGTGATAAATATCACTTCCTAAAATCTATTTAATATTACCAAATAATGATACTCAATCTTTTGGTGATCAGATGCAATCAGGAGCTTTTATTTATAGAATGGAAAATAGATTATTCAGATATTTCTGACTGTAATTACGTCAGTAAGTTGAAGGCCCAAAAATAAACACTTTACAGTGGTCAAATGAATTCAGTCTTCTGACTTTTTATCTTGTACAATCAGACTAATTATTAATTACATTTTTACAAAAATATCAACATGTACGTTATGGGTTTTGTGCATTTTGTTTCAAATCTACAAGGTCTGAATATGGTCAGAGGACAAGTTTTGATATACAGAACATAGAGGAAAAGTGAAGCATTTTTATAAATACAAACGACAATCCACATCTAACAAAACACAAAATGAATTTTAAGAATTGTGCAATGAGTAAAAAGTCATTGAAGGAATTTTTCATATTATTAAAATCAAGCTTATGCTGTTTCATTTATTCACAGCTTCTATTATAATAGCATCTAAAACAATGATAATAAATAACTCCAGCTCTGATAAGTCTATCTTATCAGATCTAAGCCAAAGAACAAGTTATTTTTCCCTACATGAAATATGTGTTTAGTCAATTTAAGTAGCACTGAGTGGCTTTAACAAAGTAAGGATATTCTGAGTTCAAAGTAGCTATTGCTCAGGCTGTACACAAAGAACATTTCTTTCCCGTTTCTATATATAAAATGCAATTGAAATGGAAAGCGAGAGAAATTAAAAATTGCTATTAATGTTCTTATGTATTAGTTAGAATCATACTTTCTTCAACTGAAACTCATCTAAGCTTATAGGCAATGTCGAAACTAAATCACAATATCCCGAGTTTTGATAGCTTATTATTAAACAAAGACAGATAGATAATACCATAAGATGACATACTGAGACAAATATAGACAAAAAGACAAGACCTATACTGATTGCAGAGGACATTTTTCATTCTATTTGTGCTTACATAAAAGAGAGAGAAGATTTTCCTACCCCACAATTGAAACTTACTGGACTCCAGCTGTGCATGTGTGCTGTCAGGTATTCTGGGAATGTCCCTGAAATCAGGAAAATTAAGACAGGCTGATCGTTTATCTAACAAGCATATTAAAATTTCAGTTACACTATAACATTTCCCAATCCACCATGGAATGCCTCGGAAATGGTGCATGATCTGCTGGCTGTCTTCAGCCACTGGGATGATTATCTGTTATCCAATATAAATAATTTCAGTGTCAAATTAAATGCTACAGAACAGATTTGGGGGATGCAGGAGACAGGCTGCACAGTCACAAATAAAATAATTCAGTAAATAAAAGAACAATCTCAGAGTTAAAAGTAGACTAAAACTGTGAGTAGCAGATTTTACTATGACATTATACATTAATAAATTTACTGGACCCTCACTCAAACATACTCAGTTGCCAATCATGGCTATCCCAGTACATTCTTTACTGTTCTTGAACCACAAATTTAATCAATCTTACCTTTTCCATAACCAAATAAAATGTACAAGTTTATTTGGCAAAATTGCATTCTTTCATATACAAGACATTGCAACACCTGTACTAAATTATGTGCTGAACCATGTAATTCTAAAGCACTCCATCACATCCCCCAGGCAAAGGAATATATCCTTCCTCTGAGGGGCAAACATTACTGTGTGCTAATAAAAACTATCAATATGCTAATAAACAATTTCAGAGCAAAACCAAGCAGGATGCAAGCTTCCTTTCTGAGTCACAGCAATACCAATATTTACAATGGTGTTGTGTGTTTCAGTGCAGTTGGTTTCTCCAAGGCCACAGCCACTCCTGAGGGGTGGCTGTGGTGAGGACAGGCTGGGGCTGCACCGTGCTGGGCACAGCTGGCTCCTTGGGTGCCTCCCTGGTAACACATTTAATAAAGGACAAAACAGCAGCAGCTGTGAGAGAAAACAATGAGGAAAAAAAGCCACGAGAGAAATGTCGTTGCAGACACCAAGGTCAGGAAAGAAGGTGGAGGAGGAGACTGGCTGCAACTCCCTTTCCCCATGCTATGGGCTGCTTGGCTGAGAGGGTGGCAGAAAACACAGGAAAAAATGAGTTAATTTGAGCCTGTGAAAAAGAGAGGTAAGGATAAGGAGGCTTCAGTTTTGGTTTTATTTCTCACTATCCTTTTATTTTTATTAATTCTTAACAAATTAATCTTCCTCAAGTTAGTATTTCCCACAATGGTAATTGCTGAGTGGCCCATTAGCTTTTTCATCTTAGTTCTTCCTCCAGTCCTGGTGAGGAGGGAAATGGAGAGAGAAAGTCTTTGGTGCTCAGTCAAGGTCAACCCACCACAAAGGCATATAAAAAAGGAAGGGGAAATGAAAAACGTTCCAGTGATATCTACTGTCTCATACAATAAAAGAGTCAGTATGATATATAAATAACTTATCTATTTCCTTTAGAAAAGCTTTTCCAGAATACCTTTAGTATATCTTTTCCAAACATTTTTCAAGACTCACTAGAAAGAAGGCTTTAGTAAGTAGATTGAGGAATCTTTCCAAGTGAGTTGATGCACAGTATCCAATAATTGAAATAAATCAGAAGGCATGAAACTGCTCTAAGGTGCCCATTACAGGCAAGAAAAAAAAACCCCTCTATTGTTAGTACCCAAAACTTGTGACAAACTCACAAGGACTACTGAAGAAGAAAATATCTAAGTTTGTACATTTGATATACAGAGAATTTATAACAGGATCCAATACTCGCCCAGTAATTGACTCAGAAATACACTCTTGAGCTTAACTCATAAATACAAAAAATTTCTTCTACCATGAGTATGAACAGAAAACCTTAGAAAAAAATATAGAAATATATAATACATTAAACCATTCTAAAGAGCGTGAGTAAGAGTTTTCTATAGATAGCTGAAAAAATAAACTTGAGAGCTTTGAATATTATAATTTATCCTCCTAAAGCATACAGATCCCCGTATTTCTTGGTAATGTGAATGGTATTTCTTACAAAGAACTCTCATAGAGAACTCTCAAACAGATGGAGGAGAAGTAAAATTAGTTTCATAATGACTCTTTGCATAATAAGCTATGTGCCACTGCAAACAGGTTGTATAGAGTAATTATTAAAACACAGTGCATTATTTCTTCCAAATTCAAAACTGAAGAAACCATGGAAATAACACGCATTTTATGTTTATCTATTTCTGAGAACTAAAAGGCAGAAAACACATAAATTCCTGTATACAAGGTACAGCCAGCTCACACTGATTAGTAACTTGGCCATCAATTTTTGTTTTAAGATGGAAAAAATGATAAATTGCATGAAAAATTGGCATGTTTTGTTTTGTTGGGATGTTTTTAGAATGGCTTTCAATTTTATCTGCCTTGTCAGTTTAGCTTGTCATTTTCAGTTTTCATAGCACTCAGCCCATAATAAAGAGAAAAACTAATAACTGTGTTTACTGGAATTTGTTTTTTTCTCAGAATATCAGGATGTGACAACAGGTTTTCAGCTAAGTTAATTGCTGGTAACTGAAGACTTATTACATGATTTAAAGTGTTGCCATGAAACCATCAAGAAATTCTCCTTATAAACAATGAGAGTTACGTCAATGCAAAAGCAAAATCTTTCAACTAGGCATCAATAACTCTAATAAAAATAAACATCACTTCTGACATCTGGTAAATAAAAACTTTTAAACATTGTATATACACTGAAACTTTATTTCTCAGAGCAGAACACAATCTTATGGTTATGTTACGGTTTCTTGGACAAGCATAGGCTATTAACTTTTATTGTCCATTTGATTATGAACTGAAATCTTTTAAATGGAAAAAAGTCATACAGTCTTTCCAGTTCATCATTTCTAAACTCATGAAAAACATTTCTGACATTATGCTGTTAATATCAAACTCCAAAGAGTTACACACACCTAACTAGAATCTAAAACCTACCAATTTGTGGGAAGTATTCATCACTGAGACTCTTTTACATCTGCTGCAAAATGACACTGGGAATCAAATACATTGACAAACTCTTTTGTCACTGATCTAGCTCAGTTCTTCAGACTATGAGGCAAGCAGTTAATGCAGAAAAAGGCATCTTGAGAGCTCACACTACTTTGTTTAAGGAATTAAAGATGAGCTGCTCAAGTGACAGGAACATAACGGAAGACGTGATGATAAGGAAGCTTAAAAGAGACAGCAAATATAAAAGCACAAGAAATACTAAAGGAGATTTTATACTATGAAGAGAATGCAGAAAGATTTTTAAAAATGGGTATTTTCAATATGTGAGTTGCTCCTTGAAACCTGTGCTATAAACTTCTATTTGAGAGATACTTTGAAATATTTGTGCATGAAATTAATTTGAGACCTCCTTTTTTGAGACAAGTAATGTAATCTGTCCCTTAGCATTAATGTTATACCCATACCTTGCAAGTTATGCAAAGGTTTTTAATGATAGGACAGATTATAGTCTTTACCCTAAAGGGGTTGCAATTCCATATGTATGCAGGAGATAACCTCTCATCTCACTGACAAGATAAAGCTTTTTTGTTATTGTCAAATTTGTTTAAAATTGTCATACCAAATTAAGTTCCTACACCTTAAGTTCCTGATGTGTCCAACACAATAAATTCCTATTATAGCTGAAACCATAAGAGTCATCCTCACTGAAATGCCATTCTCAGATTACTTCCTAATTTTTAGTCATGTTTTCTCATATTAAGGTGCATCCTCTACAAAATAAAGGGATAAATAAATTTATTAAAATGTAATTATAGAATCCTAAAGCAGTCCAGGTTGAAAGTAATCTTGAAAGGTCATCTGGTCCAACCCAACATGGAAAAGGGAATCTAGATGATATTACCTATTGCTCTGTCCAGTTGTGTCTGTATATCACAATAAATTTTGAGTGAAAAAAAGAAAATTCTGTAAACATCTTCAAAATCAGTGATAATCATTCCCATCCTTTCAACCCTGATGAGACCAGATAGGGAACTTCCAATAGAGAATAAAAAACATGATGCATATGGCTTTAAGGTGTAGGAACTTGAAGAAAGGAACAGTTGAAGAAGGGGAAGTATTCACAGTCCAATACAACAAAGCAAATACTGCTATGCAAGAAAAAATTAAGTTTAGACATTGAGAGGTAGGTCTGAAGGTTAATAAAAATGGGCAGTGTACAGCACCAAAGAAAAAGACACACACAGTTCCAACTATTCATTCAGATGCATTCTGTATTAGATAGCAAGCAATAATTTAAGAGTTCCATAGATGAAGATGATGTGAATGTGGACTTGAGACTTTCCAAAGCATATTGATTTTTTCATTAGCATACTTTCATATATTTCACACAAAATTCTACTTTGCAGACTCTCAATAGAGCTCATCATCAGTTCATAGACCAAATGTGATCTCATAATTTTAAGTATGTATTATAAAAAATGGGAATGGAGAAATAAAAATCAACATAAGTCAAGAATTACAACGAGTATAACCACAGTTTCAGAGCCAATATAGGGAACCAATTTTTAAACATAACAGCAGATGATGCCTGAGACTCTGAGAATACAGGATTTCACACCAGCTCTTTTTACTCACTTGCATGATCTATGATTCTAGCTACACTTTTGGTTTACAGAATTTTGCATAAGATTTTTCTGTTTACAATGTTAATGAATCTTTGACATACTCCATTCTAAAAGTGAACAATTTCATCATATTTAATATAAAAAATATATGAAATTACTTACCCTATTGGTCTTGAAACTACAAGCTCTACTTGTGGCTCGGGTTTGGATTCTAAAATTATATTATACACTTCCTCAAAAGTGGCTCCTTGTAGTATCCTTCCATTCCATTCTAATACTTCATCACCTGTAAATTGAGTAATACCATGCTAAGGAAGTTTTCTGTGAACAGCATTTACAGTAACAATTTAAGCAATTGTACTATCAGTTTTTCGGATCGTGAAACTTGTGTTATAGAACAAGTTTGGAGGCCTTCATGAAGGAAAATCCTGAGTATTAAAGGTTTTCTGCAGCTCAGCTTCAAATACAGAAAGTTCTGTGAAATAATATAATCAGTAGGACCCCTACTGAGTTAGATGCTGCTCTTACATGCTTTGGCAGCTGTGGCTTACAGAAATCCCAACACGCTCTTCAGAAAGTTCATATCTAAAGCATCCTATCTCATCAACTTACTGTTTTGAAGATCCAGGTACTTTTACAAGCTTAGTATTCAAGATTCAGATAGTTCTTATGTTAATAGTTAATATTTCTTGAACATTCTTCAGTCTAGCAATCTATGGTTTGCATGTAGGAACAGAAGCAGCTTCCTAGCCAAGGTGGTTCCACTCATACATTTATAATTGCTTGGTTTGCTCTAAACAAAATATACATCACAAAATGACTGGGGAGGACATCAGCAGAATATTATTTTGAGTATAAAAATTAGCAAAAATGTTAAAGTATTTTTTGAACAACATGAGGATATATATTTCACAGAAGCAACCATCTAGTAACAGTGTCAGGTTGAATTCTGTAGTATTTCATCAAATCTATTTAATATAATTTCACATGTAATTAAACTTGCTCACTTGTTATCACCTTCAGAAAAGCAACTCAGCAGTATAGATCTATAGTAGATACATACCTGGTCTAAGATGCCCCACTGTATCAGCTAAGCTTCCTTTTTTAACTTTGGTGATAAATGCGCAGAGTCGACCTGATTCAGTCATCTTTCCTCCTACTACCTGTTTCAAATAGGAAGTATTTTCATAGTATGAAAATTACTTTAAATTATTTAAATGTTCTGGCAATAGAAAGAAGAATTCAGCTTTTTTCCTTGGGTTTTATGTAGTCCAGGTAACACATATACACTTGAAAAAACCACCACAGAAGTTTGGCTGTGACGGGTTATTTCTGTAGCTATTCTGACAATTTGTACAATTGAAAAACAATGGAAATAGAGAATCCTAAATCTTTAAAGTTTTAGCAAATACATGTATAGTATCTCATTGTATTATAAATTACCACACAAAACAATGTAAGGTATTGGTCGTTAGATTGCTCACTTCACTATTTTTTTTAACTGGAAGAAGATATATCAATATAACAGAACTCGGGATGTTCACACTAAGCAATGAAATTCCCTTTGGCTTGGCAAGTCAGATGAAAACATTTGTCAAACTGAAAATTTTTCTACAGGGAACTTAAACAGGTTTGACCTTAATATTTATCTTAGAATCAGACTTACATGTCAGAATCAGTCATAACTGAATAATCTTCAAATTCTTTAGGTTTCCTAACAGTCTTCACACTGGGACTTAAAATTTGTAATACTAAATCCAGTTTAGTTTACTTTCAATATGTAAATACTTGAAAATTCAGGTCAGGGATAACTTTTGGAAATCACTCTTTCCAGATTATGTTGAGATTTAGAAGTAGTTACTCTTGAATCTGAACTATTAATGAATCTCACTGAAGAGTTCATCTACATAATACAAGATTTTAGAAATCTTAACATAGATGTTTAAACAAAAAGTTCTTCCTAATGGCACTGTTAATCTCTTCTCTTGTATTTTTCTGACAATAAGACAAAAATAAACATACAAAATTTGATGTTCAACTGGTGCCTCCACTGACTTCAAATAAAATTATTTATTAATTAAACAGAAATGTAAAGTCTTACCAAAACATGTTAGTATATGTAATACATAACTACATTGATTAATTCCTTACTCATAGAGTGTCACTATAACCTAACCTGTATATCTGAGGTGGAGTAAGAGTCATGCTAATTAGAGAACAGAAAATTTAAAATTCTTAATAATTTCTCACAGAAAAGATATGGAATCAAAATAAATACATGTTTGTTTCTTTCACTGTTTAGAGTTTGTTCTCATTCTTGTACTAGTGTTTCTGGAACTGTAAATAATAATGTCACACAAAATTGAGATCAATATATGAGCTAGAAATAATTCATAATGTGTTTAAAGAGCACTGCATCATGAAAAAGAGGTTAACACATGAAAAAGAGTACATTATTCTATGATAAAAACCAATAATATTAAACAATTTTCTATTTTGTGTTTTTAAAATGTGACAAATGAAACAATCAGAGGAGAGAAAAATTCAAAAAGAGGGAGTTCCATTGGCATACTCTGATCTGATTGAACTGTCATTAACTCACAGACGCCCCCCGGGTCTTCAAGAGAGATAATTTATTTTTCACTTTTCTTCTCCTTCTTGGGAAATAGAAGTTATACCATGGTGCAATGCTCCATACTGAAGAACATAGAGAGGACTCGGCTCACATAGCAAGGGTGCAATTAGTACTTTGCCAAGACATTCTGGGAAAACTTGTGAAAACATGTCTAGTTTGTCAGAAAAATACGTTTTTTAATTCTGCCAAGGACCCTGCAAAATTACTCTGGGTAAATAAATATAAAATATCTATGTTGTAATTTTGAGAATGATAAGGCATTGTCAATATTGGTATGCATACACTATATATTATGAAGATACTTTAATTATAGAAGTAGCTAGTTTAACTGAAAGAGTGGTTAGTTTCAAAATTGTTCATCACCAACCTTCAATCCAAGCATTGCTCCTGAATCTCTAGGCACACTTCCATCTTTTAGTCGTTTATTTAACAAAATCCGACCAATGAGACGATCTCCATCTTTGGATGGTTGCCAAGTTACTGGATGCTATCATATGGTGTTAATGGAAAATAAAGTGAATAGTATTTTAATGAAAAATATTTCAGTAATACTTTTCATTTGCTGATATATTTTCAAATGCTATGAAAGTATTATGATTACACTAAGATTTAATGTAAAAAATGACAGAAAACTGTGCTGGAAAACATTTATTGGGAAATACCGTTCATCAAAGTGGATGTTTAATTTTAACAACATTATCTATTTTAATAAATCCAATTTGTAGATATCTAGAATGATCTTTCAATCTTGATTTGACAGATACAGACAACTACACATGGCTACCCACCCACACACAATGAGAATCACACCTGAGTACTGAGAAAAACATTGTTAAATGACTAGTATAAGAGTAATACTGGAAAAGAAGTTTAACTCAAACTGAAAGTTTGATATAAGAAATGTCTTAATTTTCCACTACTTCAAACATTTCAATTTTTATCCAAGATCAACAAGTATTTTTAGTGTTTTACTTTCTTTCAGTAGTAGTAGATTAAAATTTAAAAATACTATTAAAAGATATATTCATTATTTCATTTTAATATTCTGTTTCTGTCTTGGAATCATTAATTCACGTATGAAGCACAGTTACAGTGAGTGTTATTACTCCATTACTATACATGGGCACAGTTATACTTGTCTATTGGCCTAATTAATGATTTGTTAAGATTTTCTTTTGTGTAATCATAGTACTTTTTCACAGTAAAATATTATTTCATGCTCTATTTCATGCAAAATTAGCAGGCACAGATAAATCTGCTCCCATTACAACTAATAACACTAAAAAGATTTATCATAATCTCCACCAAATAGAAAGCAAAAATAAAAAATACCAAAGCAGATGGCAAAGCCTTTAAGTCTGCACAGTACGGCACGAAAATTGCGTGGCAACAAAACAAATGAACAACCATGACAGTGAAAGGGAAAAAAGAAAAACAACTTTTCTGTGCAGAGAGACTCAATTTTCTCCCTTTTTCACCTGGGGTTTAAACTATTAATTTAATTTCAGCCCCAGGAGTTTGGAAATAGTAAATCCAATAAGCCAATTGGTAGAATGCTTATTGTTAATTACTTTATTCTTTAAGGTAATATCATGATATGCTAATTTGCAATGATAAGAACAACATTCCTTTATGCTTCTCAATTTTTTTTCTTAGGCTGCCAAACAGTAAAAGCTGCAAGCATGCAAAGACTTTTCATTTGTTTTTCTTTTCTGCACCTTAAGAAATGCTATATTGTCTCTAGAAATACCCTATCTTTTGTTTTATGCACTATTTTAATGAGTGACAGAGAGCAAACAAAGACCAAATGAGCAGGTTAAAATGCAGGCTCCATAATCTCAGTACCTTCTCACTATGGCTATGTTCCTCGTTTAGAGTGGTGCTACTGCACGTATCTACCCCAGAGTCTTTTATCTGAGGCTCAGACCATTCCAAGTCCTCTTCCAAAGAGTGGCCACCAAAGCACACCATTTTCTTTTGCCTCTCGGATAAGGTGTTAGAATCCGACAAAACTGCCTGCTCACTAGTTTTTCTTTTTCCCCTTTGACTGTCCCCTATAGGTGTGGAATAAAAAAAGGATACAAAAAAGAAAACATGCAAAGGTGTAAATAAAACCAAGGAAATGTAAAATGATAAAGGAAACTAAATGGTAAGGCTCCACATGTCTCACCAAAGACATTGGGGATGCCTCACTGCTATGCCAAGACGTATGGTCCAACCAGTTGTAATCCATGTCTCCTGTGAGAATCAGACAGACAAGATAGTGCAGTAAAGGAAAGGTGAAAGAAAGGACAAACAAAGATACAGTAAAATTGTAAAGACTTCTGATTATCCTATCTGATCCACAACCTCTGCCAGTAGGACTTGCAAAGGGCTTCCAAGAAAAAGTTAAGGCTCCAACAACAGAGTACACGGAATATGAAAAACAGCAAGGAAGGAGATACATTCCTGTGTGTCTGTGTGTGCATAAAATTATGTACAGTGCAAAGCATCATTGTGCCAGATTTATTAATTGTCTCTATAAAATTATTTACAGTAACTTAAATTAAAAGGCAAATTGTATTTCTAGCAGAATATCCAGAAGGAAAAGCATTTGAATGCAGAATGTCTTAAGGAACTTATTTCTTTGCTTTTCTAACATAAATTAGTGTTTATTCTAATTACATCAATAAAATACTTAATGGCACTCTGTATTCACTTTGCAGTAGATGATGTTTTAAAGAAGGTTAAATGAAAAAAAATCTAGAAACTATCTTGAGAATAAAAAACATATTTACTTTGCTTTGTCTACTGATTAAATATAAGGATGAATTCTAGTAAGTACAGGTACCCCACAAATAGGAGTGTTTAGGGTTTTGACAAAACATAAAAATATTTCATAGAGTCAGAATTTAACCTCCATGGCAGACACATGGTAGAAAGAAAGGTTTGAAAAACAGTTTAAGAAGATATCTAAATTAATGCTTCCGTCCAAAGAATTAGGGAATGACTCATGTATTTTAATAAAACATTCTCTTTTATGTAGGTATTTTAAACTGTAAATTATGCCCACATATTCTACCTGATTGTGTTTCTCTCTTTTTTTTTCCCTTCACCATTGTTACTACATGTTACATGAAAAATATTTTGTTACTGCATGCTAAATATTATTTTTCTATTACTGTACACAGGAAACAAATGTTTAGTTTTCCATCAAATTTGACCAAACTAAAGCAAAGTCGTTCAAGGGGTTTTAATACAGAGCACAAAAAACATTTTTATGTTTCTGTTACCTCAGATCCTGCTTTAACATTGCTCAGCCTATTCCTCTGCAACTACATCAGTAGGGTGGTGAAATGTAACTATTAAGCCTTAACACTGTCTCAACACTGGTCAAGAAAACATTATGGAGAGGATGTGAAAATATAGCCCCATAAAACTACAAAAAACTAATAGAGGCTTTAGTAAAGTAAAATATTCTCCTTGAAGAGGTACTACAGAATTAACTAGGTTGGAAAAGCCCTTTGAGATCATCAAGTCCTACCTCGTATATTGTATATATACAATGAGAAATACTTTTTTTTTTTATTTGATTCCTCCTAAAATAGACACTTGCATTTGGAAAAAAAATCAAGTCTCATTTTCATTTCATTTTAAAGGAAATATCCAAAATATAAAGGCTTTGTTTTCAAAAAAAACTTAGTCCCTTACACAATGCAGAAATCTTTTTGCATATTAAATAGCCTTTTCTTTCATAAAAATGGTGATAAAGTAACTTCTTAAAATTATTCTGAGGCCTTAATTCATTCATATTTTCTAAATAATAAATAGGCTGTAAATCTATTAACTATGTTTCTTGACTCTTGAAAGGATAACATTCAAAAATGGGAAATTCTTACCAAAACTGCTTTGCCATGCATGTTGACATCTTGCCTGTATTACAGATAAAAGTGGGGCTATCCCGCTGAAGGTAACAGAAATACTCTTTTGAAAGCTAGTAACGTTTTGCTAAAGGTACTTCTGCAATGGAATTTCCAGTGCTACTTTTGCCTCCAGACATTGCTTCAAGGGGCACAGAGTGAAATCATCAGTGAGCTCATGGAGATCTAGGCCTTACTCATAAATATACATTTAGAGATATCCAGAAGATAGCAAAAGTTCCAGCCTACATATTGCCTGTTTTACAAATTCCCTGGGGCCTTTAAGCATTGGTGTAGCTGGTTTCTGCTTACTCTGAGTCTCTTACATATACAACACTGCATGTTGCAACCACAAACTCTGCATGTCCAGGATTAGATTCAGTTATTTCGCAAAAAAAGTTACTCTTCATCAAACGAGCCCTGGAACTAAAGCTGCACAGAGGATCACTTGCAAAATTGAGCCTGTTACCAGACAAAAGCACTCCCTCTCCACCATTTTCCCTTCTCCTTTTCAAACAAGATGTAGAAGGCTGACTTTCTTTTTATTTTAGTTGTGTCTCACAGTAAATACTAAATAATTGGCATTTATAAAATGAAAATTAAATGAAAATAAGCAAGAACTCCATCCAAACACTGTTTTGGTTTTATCTGTGTAAAATATGTAGTTATATGTTTCCAAAAAATATCATATAAATTAGAAATTGTAAAACTATTGTAGATCTTATAGATTTTGCCCTTAAAACTGCTTTAAGTGATCTAAATGATAGGCATAAATACTATGCAAATTAATAAAAGGATGGTTGTCTGGAAGCCCTGTAGTGTATTACATTTCTATGACAGACCTGTCTGCCTTAGTATACATACAACTTTTTCAAACACAATGAATGGCTTGATAAAGTCACTGGACATAAATTTTTCAGTCCAAGTTCTATAAATATTAAAATCTTGACTAGATAAATTATTTTTGAAATCTTGTAAAATTAAAAGTAATATACGTAAAGCACATAAGTTTTTGCCTACAATAAAAAAATAGAATAAAAAACCAAAAAAAGTAAAGAAATAAAATAAAAATTAAATCATGATCTTTTGTAACAAACACTGTAGTAGTAACTCTGAGTACCAGCAAATGCACTTGCCACTCTCTTAGAAATTTCTCCTCCATTATAGAAAACATGTATATATAAAAATGTATATATTGAGAATATTTGCATTTAGGGTATGCAGCAGAAATTACTCAGGAAAAAAATGTCACCTCGTTGATAAATTACATCAGCTATAATATCAAAACCATTATTCATGGAAAAAGGACCTAATATATTACAAAGGAAGATCCAATCCTAGTTTCCATCATTATAACAAAATTCAGATGCCTTGTGAGTTCAGGAGTGCAGCTGGATATAGGAAAGGACATAGGTGAGGTCTGCTCTCATCAATGTCAATGAGTTCTGTGTGTATATGGAAAGCTTCCATGGACAAATCAGGTTGGGAGAACAATCACATCAGTAACTTAAACTTTCTGGAGA
The DNA here is from genome assembly GCA_013400435.1 of Pycnonotus jocosus. NCBI lineage: Eukaryota > Metazoa > Chordata > Aves > Passeriformes > Pycnonotidae > Pycnonotus > Pycnonotus jocosus. The sequence continues at coordinate 28,782 of VWYP01033678.1, forward strand.
AATGGAGTTAAGCTGAAGCCTTGGTAGACTTACTGGTATTCAGTGTGTTTTTCTTATTTTTCTCTAGACAACACCAAACAGGCAGAGGAAAAGATTTTTTTTCTTCTATGTTTGGGAAGCCCCAGCAATGGGACCTTCATGTAGCAATGGGAACTTTGAATGTCAGAATATTTTTAAAAGAATTTTGGTCAGTTTCTGTTTCCCTTATATTTTAATGCTTGGTTATGGAGTTTTTTGTCTCCTATAACAGCTTTCCCACACAGAAATATGACAATTGAGTATCTTTTATAAAGCATTAAGGAATTTTTATCTAACATACAGGGTGCATATCAACTCTTTTTTGAATGTTGTTTAAATTCATGGTCAAGTCCAAAACCATTTCTCTTCCAAACAGGCTAGACATAAAGCACTTAGTGCAATTGGCTGTTCTACTGAAAAAGAGTTATTTGGATGCTCTAAAGTGCCCAAAATCTTCACATAGCATATAAGCACAACCCAGGCCCTTTCTACCTAAAGCAAGATCTTTTTAAACTGTCAACTGTTTCCATTAGTAAATTAGAAACATAATCTTGCTTTGAACCAAATAAATCAAAAACTTGTCCTCAAATTCAAATCTCACTGCCAGAAAGGACAGGTCATACAACTTTAAATTCTTCAGGCTGAGGAGACTACTTGACTCCATAGTGTATACTGAACACATACTTCTGACTATTTGAGCCAATAATGGTACATATATGTCATTACTCAAAACTGCAAAGGATTCAACCTTGCAATTAAGTGAGTATACTCCCCCTCCAAGATAATTTTCAGCATAAGGGTACAGTGAGCTGAACACATCCAGTTTCACTTCAAAAGTTTAAATATTTTTATTTTAAAAT
>VWYP01033726.1:0-12150 GCA_013400435.1 Pycnonotus jocosus
CCTGATGTGCAAGAACTCATATGTGTAGCTGATCATCTGGGTTCCATGATGCAGTATGAGACACCAGGATTTCTTCCAAATAAAAGGATACATAGAGGTATACTGAAAATGCTCTGTAATTTTGAGGGGGGATGGGGGGGTAAGTCAGTGTGATGATAATTGAGTGCTGTATCTTTTCTATCTGCAAATTAATTTTATCTGTTTCTTTCAAATCAGATAGAAAGTTTAAAATAATAATGTCAGCATTTTCTGAACCTAGCTGAGCACTGGAAATCAGGATCTCCCAGACTTTTTGATGTTGTCCATTCTGTTCCTGTAAATACATTGCTTTCCTGCTTCAGCTTTCCTGTCTGTGCAAAACTTGAGTATTTGGCTCTGATTGGTTTTCTGTTTCTGTTGTTGGTACCTCTGTCCTCCTGCCTCACTTCAGCAATGGGATTGGCCACTCTAGAAGTGATGCAAGCTGTGCAGCGGACTTGGGCAAACTCCAAAGTTCGGATGAATGGGAAAACCAGACTGATGCAGTGGAGAGATATGTTTGATATTGCTGTGAAGTGGCGAAGGTAATGGTCACAGAGGACAGACAGCAAGCCTGGATTGGTTGTCATAATGATGAGTGCTCCAGCTAACCAAAGAGCTACAGTCATGGACAATGAGCAACTTGCTGCCATTCTGTAACTAGAAAGGTTCTGATAAAAGAAAAGGATGGTGTAGGTACAAGGAGTGCACTTCTGAAAATGCTCCACTTTGCTTCTTCTATAAAAAACAGGAAATATCAGAGTAGCATTTTCCAGTTGAAGCAAAGCTGTGAGAGACCATAGGATCCTCTGCAGCTGAGGCAAATATAAACTAACAGTTTCAACTCCAGAAACATCCAATGTTTGAGTTGTATGGTTTTTATAAGAAAACCCCCTGTTTCAGGGAAAGTTCTTTTCCATAATCTCTGAATTCTAGTTTTTGCCTAAAATTGTTCTGTTGGTGAATAAAGCTCTATTAGAAATATTACATGGATTGAAGTGTGTGCCAATATTGATATCCTTTGTCTTTACAGGATAGCTGACCCTGACCAGCCTGTGCTTTGGTTGGACCAAATGCCTGCCCGGAGCCTTAGCAGAGGTTTCAATAATCACATTAACTTAATCAGGTATGAGAATTTTACCAAATGGCATTCCCACACACACTATTGTTTTACTTTAATATTTATTTTAGGTTTTCTGATGGGAACATTTGGGATTTGTCCACAATTTTCTTATGACATTTCCTCTTTTTCCTGAATTTCAGTTGTACAACTAAGTTATAGCAGTATCTAACAAGGATCCAGAATATATGTATTTTCACATGCTGTTTTTGTTTCCCAAATAACCTTAAATGTAAAAATTTTATTAAGTTCATCATAGTTGTAATTTTTGCAAATGCTGCCTCTCAAAGGCAGTGGCATCAGTATTGAAACAATGCTGTTCTATTAGCTTTAATACCAATTAACAGTAAAGAGGAAAAACATAGTTCTCATAGTTGTTTTAAAGGCAGACCAGAGTAAAGCAAAAATGACAAACTAAGTAACCTATGAAAGGTAACAGTTGCATTTGCAAATAAAGGTAAAATTTAAAAGATTCAACCACTGTTGTACGTTCCATCTTCTCCCATGCTGCAAAACTCTGTATTTGTAGTCATGACAGTGCTACAAGTGGTACAAGTGTGATAGACTCGATGTGGCAACATCACTGTCAATCACAGGAGCAGAGTGTGTTTGTGTAAGTAAATATGTAGCCAGGTTTCATCTTACTCAACCCCCTCATGGGCAACACTGAATCTTTGATCTGTCATTCTGCTTTTATGTATGTCTGTCTCTTTATTCTTTGAGAAGCTGTACTGAAAAAGGAGAATACGGGAAACAAAGCCTTCTCAAGAATTATTTCAGGCAGAGAAAAATAGTGATCTTCTGATGCTTACATGCAGAGGCTAATGAGGATTTGTCCTCACTCTTCCTTCCAGTCTGTGGAATGGACCCTAGCATCTTCTCGTTTACTTTGTGGAGTGGTTAATGCAGTATTAAACTGCAGTGCAGATCATTTACTTTGCAAGATGTGCTGCTTTTTGCAGAGTCTTGTGCTCAGGCTTCTCTCTTCACTCAAGCCAAGTGTTACGTTTGGGCTCCAAGCTGTTTCCATCTTTGCTGTCGCTGCATTTCTCTCTTGTTGTATATACAATGCAGCAGAAACCACAGTCGTCTGTACTTGGAGACAGAGATACATTCCATATATCACCTGTTTCTTAATGGTTTAATTTCTAAATGGGGGAGTAAAAGCCTAACTTCTAGGTGATCTGTGTTGGCAGAAAGGCATTCATGTAACAACACTTAATTAACATCCTGAAAGTAATACTGAATGTTTAATCTGTGGAAATATGTCCTTGTACAGAATCTCTGTGTCAGGAACTCTTGTTTTGCAGTGGTCAAAGTTTTTTACTTGTTTTCCTTTCATCAGTCAATGGTGGCCAAACTGATGTACTGCTACAGCTGTTTTGGTCATTTTATAGAAGTCTGAAATAAGCTTTATGAACATTCAGAATTCTAGGCCCACAGTAAACCTAATTCTAACCTTTTCAGTTTGGCTCAGCTGTGGCTTTTAGGGATCTCATCAGCATTTTGGTTGTGCTTATTTGATAGCTAAGTAATGGTTCTCTGAAAAATACTGATTTGATGCCTTTTTTGAAGATACAATAGATTGGAAGCAGCCCAAATACCACTGCCTTAGGAGCTGCTCATGCTTTAGTACTGGATGGCGATTGCATTTATTTTGACTCTGAAAACCTGTTCTGGTTTGATCATTCTCCAGCCTTAAGTGATAGCCACACTCTTTGATCAACTTTCTCTTGTGATTTGTTTCTGCTTTTGGCTCCATCCTGATTATTTCACATGATGTGAGGGCTAAAATAAATTAACATAATAAGTGGTAATGGTTGTTTTTTTAAATTTAGTTTTGAAGCATGTTCTAACTCACTATGAATTTTAAATGAAAATTTCTTCTTTAAGAATTATGCAGATTTGTATAATTTCCTTTTTACATTACTCAGCTTGTAAAAGGACTGCTGATTGAAGAGACTAATAGGGCACAGAGCTAATACCCTTTTATTGATAACTGGCATGGCTTTATGGTCTTTTGACTGTCCTTCAGGAAGATACACTTAATTTTATAGTTAGGTTATGGTTTAAAAGTTATTCTCATACCCATATGACTAAGACTGAATTCTTTCTATAATAGCATGGCTACCTGGGAGCCAGGTATTAACAGTAGATTTAGTCTGACAAATAGCAGTTTGCATGGTTATTTTGTGTATTATGATAAAAGCTGCTCAGTCAAACAAGAAGTGTAGCAACAGCAGTTGGGTGTTCTTCTAGCGTTTGTAAAAGATCTACTCCTGCTGAGCTCAAGCTGTTTCTGGGTTTTATTTCATCTGAATTGTTCACCAGCAGTTTCTGTGGGCAGAAATACTTGGATTACATGTTCGTTAACACAACCTTTTCCTTACTTGAAATCTTTCCATTGGAAGTCCAGTATTGTTCTGTGATTCCTGTCAAATGAGTCTTGTCATGGAGGCACTAGCGTTCAGTGTCTGCTGAATTGAATTTTTGTTCTCTTCCAGAATGCCAAAATGTTTGGAGTGTGTCAGAAAACAAAAACCTTTTTTGTTTGTTTTGTGTCAATTTGGGGACCTTTTTTAAAAGAGGTATAAGAAACAGCCTACAAGTTTTGGTAGGCTTTCAGGTCTTAATGTTCTCAAGATGCAGATACGTCAGCTGTCTCTTTGTTGGTCTGTAGGCAAGGGTGAATTTGGCTTATCTACTTTGGCTTATCTCCTTGGTTAAAATGATCAAAGCTAGTAAGTTTGATTTAAAGTGTAGAAAATGTTTTGGAAAGATTTAGTTGTTTTCATAGACAAAGCAAGAATTTGTGATCAGCTAAACATTAGTGATGTGCTTAATGTTCTTATTATAAAAAAGACACTCTGGAATATTGCAACTTTTGAATTCGTGGTGGTAGTGTTTACTAAACGAGGAGAAAGAGTGGGAATAAACACGAATCACTTTTGACCACCCACCAGAAGTCTTTCTTGGTACAACAGCTTCTAGATGGCCTTATGAAATGATAGGCCTGTTTGGATGTATCTTCCAAGATGACGCTAAAGGAGAACCCACTTCCTTATACTGACACTCTACTGCCTGTTGTACAGATATTTTTTAAATACAGATGGAAAATGATGGGACGTACAACAAGGGCAAATTATGTATATTAGATTTGTCTTCATCCTTCTGCTTTCCCTGCCTCACTTTCCTATGTGCAGATATGTGTATGTGTTCTGATTCTGTTCAGTTTTCGAGGACTGATTCTGCTGGTTTTCTGAGATTAGGCTTCCTAAGGTGAGAGACTGTCAAGGGAGACATTAGACAGGGATTTGAGCTGCCAAAAGTGCCTTAAAGTGGAAAGAAAAAGCTAGATGTACACAGCTTCCTGTGATTGACAGTGGTTTTGCTTCCTCAGAGAGCGATAACGCTTGCTTTATAAAATCTTGTTTTGTAGACTGGGAGAAGAGGAAGGACTCCTACAAATGCAGTAATGGTATGTCATTTCTCCTCTCAGAGTGATTATAACCCTAACAGGTCTCTACCACATTTTACTATTGATTTTTTTTTTTTTNTAGTCCAAGGGAAGAAGCAACAGCTTTTTAATGTTCTTATTTTTCAGTTACTACTTTTAGCTGTTGGGATTAAAAGCAAAATTACTTCAATGTAGAGGGACATGGGTGAATAAAGAAAAATATATATGAACAGTCAGAGTAGATCAACATGTATATTGCCAAATATGTAAACTGGATAGTGTTGGTTCTCTAGATGTGCAAATTGAAAATTCTTTTCTAGTTGTGTTGTATCTATGAGTCTAGGGAAGATTATATCTTGTACAAATTGATAATTATCATATAGATAAGATTTGCTGGCATCAGACACACTAAAAATGGGGAAGTATGCATGGAAAGTAGTTTATCAGAGAACAATTCTAATGACATATGAGTTTGAGCAAGTTGAGTATGTAATCTGTATTAAAAATGGGGGATTGGGAATTCACCACATACATAAATCCTACATGGTTCATTCCTTTAATTTACAGGGCAACTGTGAATAAAATTGTGTCAAATATTAATGAGTAATATTTGTGTTCTGGAATGTTGAGTTGAAAAACAAGACTTCAAGAAACCCTTTCTTTTCTTTGTAGGGGACAGGTCATTAACATGCGGTACCTGGAATACTTTGAGAAAATTCTTCATTTTATCAAAGACAGGATCCTTGTTTATCATGGGTAAATTACAACCTTTTTTCACCCCTGCTTTTTTTAACCTGGTAATAGTGATCTGAAATTTACATAATATTCATTTCACAAAGTCTGAAAGATTTTTTTCATAGTTTAGTAAGTTCTACTTTCCTTAGTATATTTAAGTGTTTAAATTCCTACTGGAAATGGAAAATAATATTCATTGCCACATAAAGAATCTTAAACTAATAGGAAAAAAGCCCCTGTGTATTACAGTGTACCTAGAAACTAATAACTGTTTTGAATTTGTATCTATGGTTCTGTCATGATTGCATCTCTATTCTTTCTAAGCATATGACTTATTAAAGATACTGGGTTTCCTCCTGGTAGAATCAAGTACAGTTGCTCTGACTATTGAGACTAATTTATTAAGAAGCAGGGAAAAAAGAGAAAAGAAGATATGAAAGGTAATTTTCATTGAAACAGGTGTTTGGCAAGTAGTTTTAAATGAGCAGAGAATCTTTGCCATCTGTTGCATAGATGGGTTGGTAGATGCTGTCCTAGAACTGAAGAGAGTTGTAGACTCTTGAATGAAATAATATGACTAAAGGTAATATGAAAATTGACGTTGGCATCTGTACTGAATACAGTGGCTCAGTATTCTGAAAACATGAAAAACTAAAAAACTCTTTTGGCTTTAAACCCTCTAATTTTCCTTTGTCCTGGTAACTTTTCTTAAACACTGAGTTCTCTTTTTCAGTCTCATTATGCTACTTAAATAACAAAAAATGAAAGCACAGGAATTCCTTGTAAAAGTTGAAAATGTTCAAATTTTAGAAATTTATGATAGTTGCTGAAAATATGTAAGTTCTTTAGTAGCTGTCAGTCTGTCCTCCATTGCTAGGAAGTTTGTTCAGAGGAAGCCCAGTAACATTTGACGTTAAACCAAACCAATTTGTGGTGTGAGTTCTAAAATAATTCTATTCTTAAAATCTCGTATAGCGTAACTAATAATTATTAGAGCAGTAATTCAGCAGGTTCAACCAACGTTTTTTGGTCATGATCCAGCTGTGCCTGCATCTACTTGCTTTTGAGGCTACACAGATGTGTTTATTTTGTGGAGAATATTTCTAATTTTAACTCTTCTACTTTGATCTTTCCTTACCTAGAAGCCCCTGCCCACACATACTAATGCAAAAACTGTTTAATGCTTTAGAGTGGCCAATAGCAAGAGTCAGAGTGATTGATCAAAGTAAGATAAATCTGAATACTGAAATTGAGGTTATGAAGCTGAAAAAAATAAGCTGAGCTGTTATAGGAGAAAAGTGCTTTTTGAAATAAAGGAGAGCATGTGGACAAGTATAAAGGAACTAATTTTCAGAAAACAAATAATCAATAACTTACTTCACTATGGCTGATTAGGTTAAAGGTATGTGAATTTCCAGAAATGCTACATGTGTTAAAGTGTTGTATTTCATAATTAATTTTTTTCCAGTGCTAATAATCCAAAAGGACTGCTAGAGGTACGAGAAGCTTTGGAAAAGGTACATAAAGTAGAAGATCTTCTTCCCATAATGAAGGTAAATTACAGAAAAAACTTTAATATATGGTAAAAATCATAAAATGTGTACTGGGAGATAATCAGTTCCTCAAAATAAAATCATAGTATATAAACTTAAAATGAGTAACTGAAAATAGTAGCTCAGGTTACTCCAAATCCGCATACATGGTGTTGGACCTTCCCTTTGATATGTGCAGATGGGTGATGTATTTTTGAAATCCTTGGCCTAACAAAATTATGGGAAACCAAAATGTTAAATGTAATTCTTTGAAGCCAGCCTTCTCAACTGAGAGGGTTTGTGGTCAGATCTGCCATAGTGGACTCACACTGTGCCTGTACAATAGGAAGGAGAAAAATTGATTGATGTGCCTGAAAGATTAGGAATATGTAAGCTCTTTTTGCTTTCAGGTTTATTTTAGTGCAGCTCAGTATGTGGTGGGGCTGCCACAGGAAAGTGGGAGAATAGTTGTCCTTTCTGACTGATAGCTAAAATGAAATCCTGGGTAACATTTTTGAGCTTAGGAAGACTTGGCAAAAAAGGAGTGGGAAACTTGCAGGGTTTTTTTCTGCTGCTTTTAAGAAAGGCTTTGGGTATATGACCTGCAAAATTACTTATCAACTTAAGTAGTAAGGCTCGAGCTGGGTTTAAGTAAGTTGTTCCCCTTTTCCCCCCATTCCTCCAAGTTAATCTAGGGTGAGCAGTGTGGAAGTATTTGGAGTTGTGGAAACAAAGTTACAAAGTATGTCTTTTTAAAGGATTGTACAGGATTTTTATCAGAGCAGAATAAAATTTCAGAAGAAACAGTTATGCTAAATAGAGACCAATTCTTTACTTTCTTATCTTGTATGTCCACATTGGAATTTTGTATCTAAGCAAAGCAGCTGGGTTGCCATAGAGCAGAGATCTGTGAAGCTGCCTTGCTGCTACTCCTGCCAGCCTGCCTGGGTTTGGATGTGTTCTTGGTTCTAGTGCTCCATTGTGCACTACAGTTATCTTTACAGGAGCTATGTGGCTTAAGCACTACATTTTTCTAAGGGTTTTGATAATATTTTGTGAATATATGTTCTTTGAAGACACCCTAATTTCAGATGTCCTTTTCTTGTGTTGTCTTGTCTTGTTCTTGGCTTTGAAAGATGAAGCCGAGTGGATACGAACTGAACCTAAACAAAAGCTTTTGCTAAAGAGGTAGTAGATACTGGGGTGGATGGACATCTAAGTGTTCCCTATTGGCACACAAATGTGCAAGTAGGACCCCATAGAGCATCTAAGGTGGTAACTTTCAAATTGTAGGCCAGAAAAAATGCTACTAGTGGAGTTAAAAATACAAGTTACTCCAAGAGAATAATGAAAATATATACACATAATGGACTGTACATTATTATTTCAAAGTGAATGTCTCAGTTGGCAGCAAATATTCTTCCCAGTTTCTAGACTGGTACGTTTTGCTCTGGTTTGAGTATCCTGCATCCCATTCCAAACTTATCGAACTGTCTCACTAGAGGCTTTTTGTTCCTTTAAAATAAATGCAGATTCTCTTGAAACAAAACACTCTGAATCACAGGTTTTGGGTTAATACAAATAACTGTCTGAGTAAACACCTAGTGCATATTAGTCATTATTAGTGCCTGTATTAAAAAAAAAAGTCTTTCTAATAGTGATGTAATTGAGTTATTTGGGTAGCTGGCAAATGCTGCATGGAAAGCTGGGCTTTTGGCTTTACTTAAACGCAGTTCTGCCTGGTTTATACTCTCTGGCTACAGTGTTACTCTTAGATAATGTAGCTTTGTAAAATTCTTAAATCTAGAGATATTTTCCTTCTGATGAGGATAAACATCAATTGAAGCTGGATCACAGTTAAGAAACTGTTGCTTTGAGTTGTGTTCTGGAATTCACACTTGGACTAATGCAGCCACTTCTTAGTGTAAACATAAAATGGGGTCTCAAATTCTTGCTTTTCCATTTACATCATTGCACCAAAAGGTTACCATCAATATGCAACCTGGGGAGGAATGTGTACAACTTGAACTGCTTTGTACAGTTGCTTTTCATAAACAGCATAAAATTCACTATTTAGTTATAAAGTTGAATGCCACTGTGCTCACTCAGTATTTATGGTTTCTATACAGAAGGAAATGAAGGATGAATGAAATAATGTCACTGACAGTAACTTTGTTCTGTCCCCTAAGATTGTCCACATTCATTTCTACTCCATGTATTTTACATGCTTCGAAGCAATAGGTAGGCAGTCTCTGTCTCTGCTACCTCTAATATTATTTTTTTTTCTTTTGAAAGCAGTTTAACAGTAAAACCAGAGATGGGTTCACTGTGAACACAAAAGTCCCCAGCCTGAAGGATCAAGGGAAAGAATATGATGGATTCACAATTACAATAACAGGAGATAAGTATGTTCACTGTTTGCAGGGGTTAGGGTACATTGAGTAATGATGAACTATTAGCAATTAATTGTCTGAAATGCCATTTCTGCTCACATAAAGCAGGTTTTGTTTTTCACTAGTGGCATTTTTGTAAATAACTAAAGTTTATTCATTTGAGGACTTGATTCTTGTTGTGTTTTCAACAAAAAGGGAATATGGATAACAGTGATGGAACTGAGTTGATTCTCTAACATATAGCAAAAAGTAAAGAGACCTTGTTTTTCAGCTTAGACTATGAAATGCCTAAAGGGGAGAAATACCAAATACCTCAATCTTTATACATATCAAAATACATTTCTTCTTGTGAGACCTTGTCTTTTGTGTTGACTGAGAAGCCCTGAATGGAATGGAAATTTCTGTGATCTAAGAATAGAAGACAGTCTTTTCTATTTGAGATTTTTGGCCTTTTTTATGTTTGACATGTTTGCAGACCTTCTGTCTGCAAGTGAAAATTTAAATAGTACCTGAATGTATGAGAATACAATCAGGAGCCTTTGGGTCACTCTCTGGGTGAATAGTAAATGTCTCACTTTTTGCATTCTGATTCTTCATCTTTCTGAAAAATGAGCAAGTCTGAAGCTCAGAAGTGCTGTCATACTATTAAATAAAAACTGTTTAAAACTAAAGTTAAAATCCTGTGCATTGGGATTTTTCCCAGAATTTGTGTACTTTCAATGAGTGGCATGGAATCCAAACTTCCCTGCTAAAATGTTAACGTATCTCTTGTTTTTTTATTTTACATTCTAAATCACAGGCTTATATATGGTGAAAGGGCATTAAATATATAGCCTCACTATTCTGAGGAAAATATTTTGGTGTCAGTAAATAGCCTAACTTTGTTCTGGACAAACTTTGTTTGGTATGATTCAGTCTGTTTTGATCCATAGTTTGTAACTGCTTTATACCAAAAACAATCTTGTTTTGGTAGTTTAGAAATGAAGAGAACTACACTCTATGTTTTATACAAAAATCCTAAGTCTGTGAAGAGATTTTAAAATTTCATATTTCTAATTTTTTACCCACAGTTTTAGTGAAACACTAATGCTTGTCAGGTATTCTTCAATGGAAATACTTTATCTGTGATTAGGTGGCAGTCTTTACATATTCTTTCAAACTTAGAATGTGATGTAGCATTTTTAATTCAGTGATTTTGGAGTTTTTTTTAATTAAATGGGAAGTAATGCACATAATCTCCTGCTTAAAGAAGATGATAGGAAAAAGGTGATGTGTAACTATAGCAGATTTGTAATTTACCCTGGATATGCATCGAGTTCTGTTCAAAAAATGTCTTACCTCTTTTTCTTTTTCATCTGCTTAACAGAGTGGGGAACATACTATTTTCAGTAGAAACTCAGACGACAGAAGAGAGAACACAGCTGTATCATGCAGAAATAGATGCACTATATAAGGATCTAACAGCTAAAGGAAAAATTCTAATTCTGTCTGCAGAGCTGGGGGTAAGGCTGTGCAAGGAATTATTAATTCCTTGGAAAAACCTTTTCTGTTTTTATACTCTCTGTTTAATTGTCCCTGTTCTAATACTTTTTGACAGAGTTCTTAGGTAATAAGGTTACTTAAACCCAGTTATGACAAGTACCATAAGAAGTTGCTATAATTCTGTTACTTTAAAATTTGCTGTGCTTTGCCTGCAGTATTAGAGAGTGTCCAGGCAAGGTCTCAATATCACAGTGGGTGCTGGGTTCTCAGATTTTTTTTTTTTATGGGTCTGAGTTCACATTTGTTATCATCCCTATAAGTACTGTTTGGGATTTGGCTCATGGTGGTTACATATAACATGAGTAACACAAATTTGTGAGAAGCACTAGAATTGTGTTTGTGTTGGTTTGATGTGCTAGGACAATCTGATTATATTTGAACTTGTGCTTTTTCATCCTTTATTAGGTGTGTAGATAAACTGTGTTTCACATAAATGTTAAAGATACAACAAAGTCATTTGTTTAAACATCTGTTAATCAAATTTCAACTTCACAGTTTGACATTTTCACATTTGAAATGGTTCTTAAAAAATAATTGTGGTAACATAAGACTTTTCAATGTGTACCTTCATAACATATTACCTGGCTATTAAATTATCTTTAATTCACACTTTTTTTTTTTCCTCTTAGGAAGTAGATGCTGTTTGCAACTTGATCCTGTCACTAGTTTATTACTTCTATAATTTAATGCCACTTTCAAGAGGATCTAGGTTAGTGTTGGTATTCATCATCTCTGTTACCTTGAATGCCTGCTGTACAATGTCCATGTCATGCAGTATCTTAATATATTTTTAAATACTATTTTTAACAGAGCTGTGTGCCCCACACAGCCTTTCCTTTTGTACTACTGTGACAATGGAAACTGACTTGGTACTGTTTTAAAAGCCAGTTTGTAATTGCTAATGGTAGCTATTCATAGCTGCGTGTATATTTAAAATGATAAATAGTCTGTATTTATAGGCATCAGCTCACACATTGAGAAATGTCATTTTTAAATTATAATGCTTGGTTTTCTAATCCATATTGTCTTATACCAGTGTAATTTCACTTAGGAAGTTTTTCTGAAATGTGTATTTAAGATGAAATATACTTTGGCATAACTTACTTTAATGAAATACACTAAAATATTTTAGTAAATTGCTGCAACTGTTAAGGTCACCAAATGAAACTGCAGGATAAAGTTCCATATGTCACAGAACTCTTCAACTGGAATTGTAATTTAATGCAAACCTGCTTACATCTAAGACTATTCTGAATCTCTGTTCCACAAAGCATTTAGGCACTTAATATCTTTAATCTTACTCTTAGATACAGTTCAGTATGAAAAAAAAAATTTAAGAATTTTAAAATAATT
>VWYP01033731.1:2009-12917 GCA_013400435.1 Pycnonotus jocosus
CTTTCCTGTTTTCTACAAATAAATGTCGGCCTCATTTCCTAGCAATATAATACCATTACAAAGTTTCCAGTAGAGCAGCTCACACATGACAACTGGGAGGCAAATGTTAAGGATTCATTTGATACAAGCTAGTGGATACACTGACACTTTAACTTGTAATTCATGAAGGAAAAAATGTTTCTTAGCTATCTAATTTCCTCTCAGTATGTATTTCAGTTCTTTGCTTGTCTTGAGAACCTATCTGACGTTGTACATTGCACGCATATTCAGAAGGCCAGCTTCTAATGGAAATTGCTTTTTGCATTCTCTGCAGTGCCAGTATGAAGATTCTCATTCTTAGTTTAAAAAAAAAAAAAAAAAAGGCAACCAAAAAACCCCAACAAACAAGCAGACAAACTCCATCATCAGCAAACCAAGCCTGGGTATTTAATTTTAAGTCTATTTTTAGGCTCAGAAGGTCAGAAGCAATGACATATGATTTTTATTTTTTTCAGTCTCATGACTGTCAACAGATCAAATAGTGTTTGTATATAGAGAGTGCTGGCTGTTTATCATGGTTCTTTACCTTCCCTTGGCTCACATCTCACTGAAATTAGAATGTGCTACTGGCAGTCAGGTTTCTTCAGTGGTGGCAAATGTTAAGAAGTAAATATTCAAAACAACAATAAGCGATGATGACCTGTCATCATCCTGACTTGCACCTGTGCTGTGAATGAATGATTCTGTGCCTACGAGTCTTAATTCCTGGTTTTGCATACTGAGTATAGCTTAACTTTAAATGTTACTCGTTTGTAATATTGACATCTCAAACAATTAACAACTAAAACAACATATTTTTTAATAAAAATAAAACCAAAACTAAAGTAATAACAAAAACACATGCATTTTTGTTGCAAAAGTTATAAATAGATCATCAGATCCATTATTTTATCACGCAATGAAGGCAACAAGGCCAATTCACAGAAGTGCACTGGTGAATGTCTGGCAGGCATAACCCAGATCCAAGAAAGAGCAATTGATCTAAAAACATATTCCTTTTCTAGGTGTATCCAGAAGGATTAATAGCTAACTAATATGTTCATTTGCTGCTTGAAAACAAAACATTTATGTATATTTAAGGGAGGAAGCAGATGCACCTGTTCTAATGCATGCAGAGTTTGCTGTTCTTTTAAATTCATATTTTCCTTCCCTTTGAAAATGTTTTTTATGTGTTCTCAGCAAAAGAAATTTGGGGATATAAGTAACAATACTCTTCAATTTGTTTAGGTTATTAGAATTCTCCTTATAAATATGGAAAGTAGCAATAACTGATGAAGTTGTCACTGGATATAGTCATTCCTTCACATAAATATATCAAGCCAAAGGAGATCAGTATTTCTCTAGTCCAAAAACAGCAGACCCAACTTTGAGGAAGGGAGTGCAAAAGACAAAAAGTTGAAAAAAATAGCAAGAAAAGAAATCTACTTGCTTAATGAAAGGAAAAAATATCTATCTTTCAGCTTAAGTAGAGCAAGGAAACTTTTCTTGGATTAAATTCCCTTTCTTTTACAAGGGACTTACATGTGTATCTGTTGTAGAATATAGTGAAGTGAAAAAGCTCACATATAGTTCAAAAATGGTGACCTAAGTGGAAACTATTTCTCTAAACAGAAAAGTCTGAAAAGAACGAACATACTCATAGGGCAGTACTTACCTGCTTTCAAGGATGAAAAGATTTTTTTAAAAAATTAATCTTGAATCTATAGAACATAATTAAGAGAGCAGTCTTTGTTCTGATCAGTAAGAATGGTTGGACGTGCTCCAAATTCTTTCAGATAAGAAAGCAATTTATGGAATTTTTTTATTGTTATTTTGTTACTGGATCCAAAATTACATATTCTGATCCTCATATCTTTAGATTTGGTAATTGAAATTTTCCTCCCTCTTTTGGCCAGCATTTTAAACTATTCAGAATGTTTTGCTTCAAAATGAGTAAAAACTATTTTGCCCAAAGTATGCCAAAAGCAATTTTTATAAAATAGGGTCATATTGAAGCAAAAATCAATGTCTTGTCACTTCAAAATAGAATTTGTTGCTCCAATAGTTAACATCTTTGAAAAGTGCACCCTGAAGTGTGAATTTAAGCTTTTCTTCTGGTTTTCTTCTGTTTCTTAGGCAAAGTGAGGAGTATAGACCATTATCACTTAACTGTGAATAAGCTTCCAATATCCTGACTAAACTCTAGCCTTAGATATTGAAGAGTGGCTTCTACTGGGAATTTAGAATTCAGTCCCAAAAATTCAAATATATGAAGTCAATATGAGTACATAGATAGTGTTGTGGAATTGTGCAGTTCAAAGGAATTAAAGGTTTTATGGCAGGAAACATGAGGAAGTGCTTTTTCACTATTTTAAATATATTTATTTTCCTTTTCTGTGATTTTACCCTTTTAACTTACTGTCTTTTCTTGCTTGGGTAGGTTTTTTCCTAGAAAAGTTCAAAATCAGCTATAGTTTTTACTACAGCTGTTCTGGAGATGGTAAATGGTTTGTAACATCACTTAGGAGTAGTAAGTATTGGTTATGTTGTCATTCACACTGATGTTTCCCAAAAAAGAGACATTATACTAGTTCAGAGCTTGGGCCGATCAATCTAGAACACTTCTGATTGAGGAAATAGAACATGAGTCTACTTGCAGTTGTTTTTTCTCTAAACCAGATTGATACCCAATATTTCTTTTTAAGTCTTGTTCTGTGATAAATGAAATCTGCTGACAAAATTTCTGTGGTTTTCCACAAGAGTGGTTCACTGAGTTGAAGTGTATGAATTGAGTCTTGAAAGCATCAGTGCAATAAAAATTGGACAAATATCTTTGTTTATTTAGGTTGCAAGCTTCTGGGCCAGGCATTGTTTTTGAACTGTGTTTGCACACTGCTCAGCACAGTACTGTCCAAGAATAACACTTATATATATGATACTGCAGTACTAATAAATGTAGAAATTTCTAGTGAGGGAAAAAAGGAGCTACACACTTCTGAAGGCTAGTGGTGTTCAGATACAGGTGATGTCTGCATGTGTTGATTGAGCAGTTTAAGCCGGACTGTTCAGTTTTGATGGATGCTGATGGTGCTGACAGCTTGTGCTGAGAACGCTGCCCAGGCAGGAATTATGCCCTGCTAGCTGGCTTGTTTCCCTATGTACTCCCTTCCTCAAGTGAAGAAGCCTGAGGCAAGAGCCTCTGTGGTCTCACTCACAGAGGGAAATGTATGTTCTTGTTGGTTTGGTGGTGGGACCTCCAAGTGCCCTGTCTGGTAAGATCAGTGGAGCTGTGCTCCTGCCAGGTGTGTGCAGACACCGTGCTCAGCACTGTGCTGCAATCTCACCTCGTTGGTGAGGAACAGCCTGGCATACGGATAACTCTCTGTACTGTACTTCATGTACAGTGCTTGTGACACAGGGCTTAAGTGGATCTTCTGTTGCCAAGCTTGACAGCAAAACAGACCAGTTCCTAATCACTTGCAAGGTTGCGATGAAGGTAAAAAGTACTCCAAATGTTCCAGAGTAGCAGGTGCTACAGTAGGATAAGAACACATAGAAAAAGGGTGCTGTGAGGCTACAGCCTGGTTTGAAATCTGGTGCAGAATCTGTGGAAGCCAGTGGGCTTACATTAGCTTAAAATCATCTAATGATCTATATGATTGCATCTCTCTGTGTAATCGTGCAAATCATGTTGTTGGCATGAGCCTTCGGTACAAACCCAAGTATCAATATCAGGAACTGTATACAGGCCTGAAAATTGGTTTGCCAATGTTTTGGGTTTTTTGTTGATGGGGAGGGCTGTTTTTAAAAAATTTATTTATTCCATGAATTATCTAAATACTTATGACTTGGAAAAGACTACTTAAGATGTGAAAATATCACTAAAAACCAGTGTATGCAGTCTTTAAAACAATAAAACCTATTCCAATACACACACAAGAATTGTTCAATCTGTAATTGCAGAATAGATTTTTATTATTAGTGTTAATGTAGTCTTCTATGGCAAACATGGTCAGCTGAAAGTGTAAAAAAAGTATTCATTTAATATGAAGTGAATAGGATTCATATTGCAAGTATGCTAGACTTCAAGGTTGTGCCTCCCAGGCATAGGAGTGCAATGATGCACTCAGTTCACCAGTGCTTATTTTGTTTGATGACATTATAAAGTAGGCCATTGGTCATGTTAAAGAATATCTTAATATTTTTAAACTTGAGCAGATACAAATGGAGTTCCATAGCATTCGTTTTGTCTCATTAGACTGGCTGCATTAAGAATGTCCTGAGTTGTAGGCAGTTTTGGAGTACGAGGCAGAAAGACTTTAAAAACCTGGGACTTGAAAGTTATGTGTAGGACTGGATAAATGAACTCAGTTTTTCAAATATCAGGATTTTCTATAAGGCTGGAATACTAAAACCTGGCTTTTCCACAAACAGCTCTGAAATCCAAGGGCTTTCACTTGCTTACACCTGTGCTTCAGTTTTCTTGCCTGTAGTGCTGTGATCCCCCTTTTGCAGCAGGTTATTTGTGTGTCTTCAACAGGTACAGAGAGACCCTACAAGCAAGGTATATGCAATTTGAAAGTGCAAAACAGTTTTTGCTTACTAGTAAATAAAATATCCAAAATCTTAAGCTGGAATGTAGTGGATTGCTAGACTAAACATTAGGAAACTGACTAGCTAAGTAAGACACCAAATGAGCTTTTCCTGGCCATGCAGGAGTGAGGTAGGCAGTAAAGGTCTGTTCTCCACAGCTCCCTTTGTGCTGCTGTATTCCTTCCTCCTGCCATGCTCCAGTGGTATTTTGTCCAGATATGTTTTCTCCAGATATGGATGGATGATCCTCCCAGCCTCCAGTGAGAGCAACCAGCTTGACTGTCCCTCTGCTTTTATTTTTTTTTCTTTGGGACTTTACCTTTCGACATTGGGGATGACCTTGAATCCTTGAGCTATAGACCATACCTCTCAAGAAGAGGGGATGTAGTTTGTTTTAGTTAAAGCAAAAATTAGTGATTATTACCTGAGGCATTGCTAACACATGGATATCCATTTTAGAATATGCTGAAACACTTGTATCTTGCTGCTTGAGCACAGCAACTGAACTTTGATTTTATTTCTTTTATCCTTAATTCCTTTTATCTTTGGATGGGTGTTTCATAGGAAAAACTGAACAGCAGACTAGGAAAGATACAAAGGACACGGTTTTAAAGTAGTGATCTTCTGGTCATTGCACAGTAGAGCAAACAGTTAAACAGAAATGTGACTAAAAATCTTTAAAAATTTGGGACTCAGCTGTCAAAACATGTATGGTTCAACCTGTAACCAGATGATCTCATAAGTTGTTAGCATCTGCCATAGAAAATCCATGTTCAGGAAGAAAATGTTGACTGAGTAACTCTTGATAAATTATTTTGGAGTTAAGAGTTCTGTGACATGAAAGTGTCATTTTTAAAATAAGACTTTAACTGGTGCCTAATTATTATGTGTAAAATCTATTATATTTTTTAATAAACACAAGAGACCCCTAGCAGGAGTACTTTGTCTTAGTTAACAGAAAGAGCCATGAGCCAGTCTGTGGTTTAGTTGTTCCATATGCTCTGGATATTTTCTAAAATGAAAAAAGTATCAAAGAGTCAAAATACATTGTTTCCTCAGCTGATGTATAAAAGTTAAATTGAAGAGTTTTATATAGAAGGAAGAAACAGCATTTTAGTCCCTTTGAGACTGGCTGCTGCTTGTGGAGAGAAGAAGATTTTGACTGAGCATGTTTTCCTTTTTTTTTGGCTGTCACCTCTCTAGTACATACAGGGTGGATGGAGGACATGAGTTCTAAAGGAGCGAAGCTCTTGGTCAGCTCTGGCAAAAAGTACAGCAGAGCGTGGAGGGTATTCTGGTGATAATCAGTTGTGCCAGCAGGGTCAGTTGCTGTGTTTTGAATTCAGGAGTTTTCTACAGTACCCCTGAGGGAGAAACTTGGCCGTGGGTTTGTAAAGCTTACCTCACCAGCTGCTGGGCTTGCGTGGGAAGGGAATGTGGAGTGTACTCTGGTGCAGGTGCTGTTTGGAAGTGCAGACATCAAGCTTCAGGCTTGCTTTTCGTAACTACAGAAGGATGACATTAATCTGTATTCCATGTTCTTCAGGAACTGCATTCTTTGTTGTTATTGAATAACACAGATTTACCGTGTCTGAAGTTTGCAGACACTCTAGTTTAATTGTCTTTTCCTTAGAATTGTCCAGAATATATATATGATCTTAGTGTCAGTTCAGGAGCCAGACTGTGCATTTTTTGGGGGCAGGCAGTAGTACGTGTGGAAAACAACTTTGCAAAATATTTGCATTAAGTAATAGCCTTCTAATAAAAGCAATGTATCTTTTCACTGCATTTCATAAAGAAGATACTTGATGTTCTCATTCTTTGGATTAAAGATGACCTCATTATTTTTTACTAAAAAGAATGCAGTGGATGTAATTGGCAAAGCTTCTCACAGTCTGAATTCAGAGATACAACATTCCTTAAAATCGAAAAGAGATTTCAGATCAAGTATTCATGCCCAAATGTCTTTTCTTTTTAACTCTGTTTTTAATCATTCATCTTTTCAGAAAATTATGATACACCTTCAGACTAATGAGTTTCTAAAATTGTAACCCTGACTGTTTAAACTTTGATGTTGAATTGCAGTCTTTCGCAGTAGATTCTTTCCAAGGTGTTCAAAGGCAAATTATATGTTACATTTAGTTAATTGAACACCTTGATACTTGTCAGCTCTCAGTAATACCTTCTGCATTAATTTTCTTCCTTTCCCAAGCCTACAAGGATTTAACAAAAAATGTGCATGATAATTCTTAATAATACTGCTTTTAGAGTGGTATTTTCTCCTGGCAAGCAGATCACATCAGTTGCCTTCCTTGTTCCTTGTGTGCTGGGAGGCAGAAGACCTGCTGACTCAGTCAGTGTACCTCAGCAGGGCACCGTTGTCCTTCAGTGGTTGTGTTTCTGATGTTGTGGACTATTTCTTTCGATTTTTAGAAAATCACATCTAGCACAGATATTAGGCCAAGAAGCAGATGCAGTGTCCTGATCTGATATCTGCAGGAAACACAACAGTCTGTACCAGGAATTGCACATTCTATCTGTTTACTTTCTTTTTTTTCCAAAGAAAATAAAAATTTAGACTACAATACTGTTAGCATGGTTTTAGAAGGATCAAACCTAGCACTCTTCTGTTATTGAGGTAAGTGGCAGTAGCATTTTTGGTAGTATAGAACACTGGAGTGAAGGTTTTAGTATACCAACAAAAGTATGCTAAATATATACAAATAACTTGTAAAGTCACAAAAGCAATAAACAGTGCATTTTTTTTTTTAGTGGCAAACTGCATTATTTACTGACAAATAAGTTTGTTTGTTGAAAACAGCATGAGCTAGAGAATCCAGCCTGCAATTCTGTTGTGACCTTGACCAAAGTCATTTAAGCTCTTTGTGTCTATGTCATGCACAGAATTATGTTTACTGCTATTGCTTGGTGTGATGTCCCTATTCTGAATAACAAAATTTATTTGAAATTAGCAAGTAAAGGATTCTACTAAAGTGTGGTTGCAGTGCTGATGTTTTATATTGTTTCAAATTATTGTACAGGTAGAGATACAATCTAGATATAATCATTCTGACAAACCAGGTGAAAAGTATGAAAGTAAAGGAAATGTTGTTAATTCTGCATGCTTACATTTTTATTTTTTTTTCTCATGCTTCTGGGAAAGATATTCAGAATACATAAGCCATTCCTTGCTGAAGTCCTTGTGGCTGTACCACAGCTCCACACATACCTCTGCAGTCAGGACTCCAGAATCTGGAGAACAAATTGAAGCTGTACATCAGGGAGAAGGAAGACTATAGATCTCATATATTTTCCATGGATCTTTAATCCATATGGTTGGAATTATTTTTCCTCTCCCTCTTTAAGGGAGTCACAACTGAGTTTTTGAAAATCAAAGGATGCAATCTAGAGAAAATCAAAGGGTTTTTCTTTTAAACATGAAAGATAATTTTTCTTTTAGTCACATCATTTTTGAGTTCTCTAAAAGGTAACACTCAAACGTAGTTGAATTCTTACAGGGAAATTTTTCTGTGTATATATCCATCTATCTATCTATCTATCTGTCTCTCTGTCTATCCATCCATCCATCTATCCATCCATCTATCTATCTACAAGATATGCTTGTTTATAAATTTTTAAAATGAAAGTATTATATCTTCAGAGATACAGCTTAGGTATAACATGGCCTGTACTCTACTCAAATGAGACAAACATCTACAGTTCAGTGTCTAGTTTTTCTTTTCCAAACCAAGTATGCTGAGATCTCAGACTTGTTTATTCTTTAATGTAATGGACTTTTTCTAATGGAATAAGGTGTCTTTGACCTGCAAGAAAGTTTTCGTTACTAATTTAAAATGAGGAGGGGAAAACCTGTGAATAAAGAGTCTCTTTTTGTTACTTTTTGTGATGCTTTCAAATTATAATTTCAGATACTTTTTATGAAACAGGACAGCTGAAATACCAGAAAAATTGTAGCTCTCCAGTCACATTTAAAGTTCTTAGAAATGTTTGGGGTTTTTTGGGGTTTTTTTAACTGTATTGAGTTTTTCTTGTGTTTGTAAAGTCTCGCAAGTCAAACGAGTGAATGGAGGAGGCTTAATAACTCCCTAAGGGCACCATTCTTTCTAGAACTATACCTGCTTGTGCATATTACACTTTCTCTGTATTTGTCCCATCAATGAACTTCTCATCTCTAGGGCTAAGAGAGCACTGTGAATTGGATTTCAAGTTTGTTTAACATTTAATCATCCAGCTTGTTGTTGCAATTTAATGCTAGTTATGTTGACAGCCTTTATGAAGCATTCAACACTACAAAAAACAAATAATTAGTAACAGTTAAAATTAAGTCTAGTTTTCCTAGCAAGTATAATTACAGACAGCCATCCCAAAGTTGAATGTTCCCATTGTGTACATTCTTAGTTAAGCATGACCCTTGATTATGTGCTTGCCTGTCTAAATCTTGACCAAGGAACTGACTTAAAGCATGAAAGTCACAGAGATAACTCACATGTCTACCATGGTATGATTCCTGTAGAATCTGCCAATGATGTAAACAATAGGCATTAGATAACTTTTGTTTTATTAGAGGACTCTTTCAACATGTTCTACATATAAACTCTTAAGACAAATGCTTCAAGTGTAGATAGTACAAAAGATAAGTTCTGTTGCCACACCATCCAGAGTACTTCCGTCCACTAAAAACAGAGTGAAAATATGTGGGGTTTTTTTTCTAAAAATGTCATCTGCTCAAGTTTCTTCAGAGCACAGAATTGCATTCTTTCTTCAGTACTTAATTGAAAGCAGTTAAAATGCAGTCTTGCATTCAAGAAAGTCTCAAATGAAGACTAAGATATCAGGTAACAAAATGGTTTTGGTAAAAAAAAAAATCCATAAAAAGTGTTCTGTCATGTTCATAGGCTTTAGAGAAATAGTGCAAGATCCTTTGTTTTTAGTAAATTAGTTTGTCATTAAAATGAGGATGATCCCTACAAAAGTTATTCCATCCTGAAAGCAAATGGCAAACAAACTGAAAGTGCAAGATTTTTTTGCCTGATAAGCAAAAAGTCAGATTTTACTCTTTTTAATGACAAAGGTGGGGAGAAAAGTACAAGATTCAGACTTCATATAATCTTCTGACACTGACAGTATAACAGAATTTGGTGCTAACATGTCAAGGCCTAAAATAGAGCAAAGAAAACCATAATTGCATCTAGCATATTTAACGTATTATGGTGAAGGTTTCTTAAGCCTTTTCTTTTTGGTTGCATTTAGGTGGGCAACACATCTGTCTTCAAATGTGACACTGCAGAGGTCTGTATAAGCAAATGAGGATGATGTTCCTTTTTTACCATCGCCAGAGTAAAGTACTACATGTAGCTCTATTACTTTTTTTCTAGCCTATCTAAAATTATGGTGTTCTCTCAACTTGCGTTTGCTTTGAGGACCTTGTGGCAGAATTCCATCCCATAGCTGCTCTGTGTAAACTCACCCCACTGGAAGACATACGGTAACAGAGTCACAAGAATTCTGTCTTCTCTGCAGATTACCTTTCTCAGTCCCTGTAAATTAACATCTCCACATTAATCACAAAAATTTACTCCAAAGTATTTTCCTAGCCTTCTGATTGGATTAACGAAGGGCACAAAATTTCAAAAGGGAGAACTCTTGGGGTTTTTTTCTTAAATATTGGCAATCTCATGCTGAATTTTCATACATAAAAAGTAAGTGAAAAATATTTATTACAAGTGCTTTCTTTGTTTATTTATCCATACAGCAATTCATAGTTACATTTTTATACTTTTTTATACTTCAGAACATTAGATGTAGTCCGCAGTACTTTACTAATGAACTGTTAGTGAGGTTCGGTACAACTTTCAGTTGACTCTCAAAAGTATACAGACTTTGGGTTTGGAGGTGTTTTTAGAAATATTCAGTAAAATCTGTTTTGTTTCAAGCAGTGACTTACAGAAGCTAATCTGTAAATACAGTCATTCCTTTTTATAAAAGAAATTAAAATATAATCAACAATAAGTTCAATTTGGCTAATTTAAGTTAAGCATATAGCTGTGCAGTGTTCCTGATACAGAGTGTTAAACTGCTCCCCAGTTCTGAGGAACTCAATGAAACTTGTGCTGACCGCAGGCTTCTGCTCTGATCCAAACTAAGTAAATTCTGTATAGATTTTTTAAAATGTTTACCTGTAAGTTGCTCTCATATTTAAACAAGTTTAATTCTCCAGTTTATCCAGAACATACCTTTTGATTAATCCAATATTCTGGTTTTCAGTTCTAAAGAAAA
>VWYP01033770.1:0-17765 GCA_013400435.1 Pycnonotus jocosus
TATACATATATATATATATGTGTCTCTCTACATAATGGAGAAGCTGAATTGTGCCAAGAAGTTTTACCTGGATTTCAGTGTTTATGCATCTAACATTTCTGTTCTAGTTAACATTGTATGGAGGGCTATTAATCAGATTTGTGTTTCTGGACATTATTTCTTATCCGTTTTCACCATATATGCACTCATATAAGAGATGTCAGGATGACAAGCAACCAGGGAACAAGTATACTGTTTGCCCTTAGAATACAGGGGTAGTTTTGTGTCCCTGTTTATTGGTATCTCTTTTCCTAAATAAAAAGCTGTAAATAGGCACGAATGTAAACTTACTGTTATCAGGTGCCTAATGACATTCTCCTCATTTTCCTATTAACCTCTGTAAATGCTGATATTATCATAGAAACTATTTTTTTTTGAGATATTTTAAAATTGGATTCATTTATTTGTTTGTTCTCCTGTCTTCTAGTAGTCACTAACAGAGAGATGCCACTTACACAGGTTTCCCATTACAGAGCAGTAAGGACAGAACCTGTACTGAAATGGAGGAAAGCCAAAGGCTGAGTAACACCCTCCATCTAGAAATATTGGATACAAACATGACTTTTTATGTAGTGAAAAGCTGTCTTTTTTGGTTTTGAGCTGAGGTTTTCTTGTTACCTCTACTTTTTTTACTTGCCCTAAAATTTGATTAATTAAATAATGTTAGCCATTAAAAATATTAAAAGCAATAATTAAATTAAACACAATTAAAATTAATCATTAATTAAACAAATCAATTTGTTTTACCTTTTTGTGTGTGTGTGTTTTCCCATATATAGCATTGGTACAGAGATACAAGTGTATGTGTACATAGCTTAAAGAATTAATTACCAGCATCCTAGAATGTCTTCACACAAACTTGTAGCATGAAAAAAAAAATGTCATTCCCTGTCAGGGTGAAAAGATGCAGTGTTACAGGAAAGAATTTTTTGTTACCTTCAAAACTACCCACTCCACTCACCATAAACTCATCTCTGACACAATCTCTGAGCACTGTTTCAAAAACTTTTTTTTGCACAGTCACAAGGTCATTGTGAGAAGGAGATATTTGTAAGTACCCCTCTGCCTGTCCTCTGGCACACTCACACACACACACACACACATTCACTTGTGAGAGACACAAGGGTTATGCATATATATGTGTACATCTTTCTCCCAGTGACTGCAAGGAAAGTTTTAATTCCCACTACCCAATGCTCTATTTGCCTTGAGTGTTTCAGAATGGTTCAATAATCACTAGCCATGTGTGCATTTTGTTGAATTATTTAAGCTTATTTCCAGAGGGAAAAAGATAGGGAGGAAGGCAACTGATTCAATGCAAATGAAAAGCTTTTGAAGCTCCCTATGGTGAAGATGTGATTACAGTCAGACAGTTAATAACCTAGACTTAGAAAAATCTGAAGGTTTTAAAACTGTCTGGCCAGTCAGTAAATGAGGTTTTTCCACACTGTTGACCAACTGCCATACATTGTAATGGTTTCAGATTTGTCTGGATTGTGAGTGGACCCACAAATGAGGAAAGGACCCCCTGCTTCATGATTTAGAAGAGCAGTTGGCAAATCTCAAAGGTTTTTTTCTTGATTTATGCTTGTGCTTTCAGCCTTCAATTGCATACTTTCTACTAGAGATTATACCAGGCTGTCCAGCTTTTCTGGAAAAAGGCTGGTTTGTGTCATGCTTCTCTCCAGAGCCGACAGGATCCTTTCCCCTCCCATCACTGTGCTCAATGCTCCTCTTCTCCTCCTGTTCCTTGGTACAGTAAAGCTGCCTAACGCGTTATATGTTTAATATCTTTGGACAGCTGGCAGTGAAGGGAAAAGAAAAGCAGCAGTAATCCACACACAATTTTAATTCTATCTATGGGTAAGCAGCTCTGAAATGTTCAAAGTCCCTCACAATAAGAGGTGTGTCTGTGGTCTATGTATGCTGCATGGTGGCTGGCTCAAAACTGTTTCAAAGGGATCCTGTTAGCCAGCCACGAAGAACAGCCCCAATTTGTGGGCATTCCAGTGAAATTAAGCCACTGTAGACTGAATCTGATCTCCAGTGAGCTCCATTATAAATCATCTGTCTTGATCATCTTGTCCAGTGTGCAGCCACGTGGAAAGGCATAAACACTTGCCATCTGTCCAAAATGGTAGGAAGAAGTGCAAAATACTGTCCATCCTTATGCTTCCTCCCATGTAAGCAGCACCGTATGGTGTGTGCAGAGGACACTGAAGATGTACTATCATGGAAAAGCAGGGTGCAATTCCTTTGACAAAGGCAAGGCACCCAGAGGAGCTTGGCCAAACCATTCTCATCTGCCATGCCTGTACCTCAGGGCCAAAGCAGCCACAGGCATATTTAAATTATCTGCCAGACAGTTGGCAGCCAAAACATAAGCAATATCAATTCAGGGATGTAGCTGCAGGGAATACTTTTCACATCCCGCCCTCCAGAACTGACCTTCAGGGACATCCCTTCACTACAAATTGGATGCTGATATACTTGCACTTCTTCCTTCCGTTTTCCCCAAATGCCAGCTGAGAGCCACTGAGTCCCCTGAGATGTGACTTCAGGCCAGGCACTGTGGTTCTGCCTTCCAGACAAAGAGGTGTGCTGTTTCCCTATGTTATGCATGACAAAGAACTTGCAATTTTCTTTCTCTCATTTTCTCCTTTTTTTGTTTTTTTCCCCTCCCAGTTTTGGATGAATTTCCCAGCCATGTTCACTGCCTTAAAAACCAGTTAGCCATTGCTATTGTTCATACTGATTGAGGAGGAATAAATCGCTGTCATTAATGTCCAAAATAACATTGGTTTGATTGAAAGCAGACAAACCTCTCCTCACTCTTTCATTCATGCTCTCTGGGAACATAGATGTTGCCTAGTACATCTAATAAGCAGAAAACCAGAGTTGAAATCAAGAACCTGGAAGTATATGTGAATTACAACCTGTTCTTTCCAAACACTTTGTTTTCAGCCTCTTTTTTTTCTTCTTTGCAAAGTTCAGCCTTGCCTCTTTTGATTCCCCCGATTTCCTTACCCTTTTGCTGTTGGTAAATCATCCTCCTATTTTTCTCTTGATGCGAGACAAGAATCAGACAAAGTCTGAGCTCTTCTGTTTTCTGTGACCATTGGTTCAGTTGTCAAGAGAACTTCAACCTAGTTTTCACATATGGAAGGAATACTTCTTCTTGGTCAGTTTTTCCCATACAAACTGCCCCTCTTTTGCTATCTCTGTTTGAAATGGACACTCATAATGCCATTCATCTAATCAATCCACTTTAATTTAGGGGGGAAAGTTGTGTCTATTGCTAAATTACTACTACTAAAACTAGTAATATTATTGCTAAAACTACTGTCAGATTTGAATCTTCTCAAGGAATATTTTCAGGTGCAGAAGGGCTTGGGAGAGACTCCACAGCAGCCAGTCATTTACACTAAATATTTGGTATCAATTGACAGTACGTGTATCACTCCTTGGAGTACATACAGCAAGACATTATGCCATCTCAAAAAGGTGTAAAGTTCAAAAATAAATGGACAAGAATGGACATAAATTTTCTAATTCTGAAAATTTCAAAATAAAGGAGAAATAAATATAGATCATTAAGTGAATGAAGGATAATAAAAAAGCATTACATGGCAAAGTATGGCAATTTCTGTAAATTGGAATTTAAAAGGTAAAATATCCATTTATCTCAGGCTCTATTACATGTTGGTGGTAAAAAAATTAATGATGAAATGCACAGCTGGAAGATCTGACACAGCCTAACTCCAGGAAGAGATGCACAACCGCTGATCTTCAGTGAGATTTAGAGATCTTTTACATGGCAGATACTCAGTGGTTAACTTTTC
Organism: Pycnonotus jocosus; assembly: GCA_013400435.1. NCBI lineage: Eukaryota > Metazoa > Chordata > Aves > Passeriformes > Pycnonotidae > Pycnonotus > Pycnonotus jocosus. The sequence continues at coordinate 3,882 of VWYP01033770.1, forward strand.
CCTGTCAGCTTAAAATGGGTTAATAAAGTTATTTTTAAAAACCCCAACCTTTTTATTTAAATGAAATGCAATTTCTGTTTAAAATAAGTGAATGAGTACATAAGTATGCAATGAATGTTGTAAGTTTTGTGAGGTACTGTACCTGAAAATTGTGCAAACTCAATAATTAACCATGGTATGGCATTGGGATTTTTTCACAGATTGTGCTCAGGGTGAGAATCCAGCCATTTATATTGAGACATTTAATAAATTCCAACATAGAAATTTTCCTGTGCAGCAGCTTGTGAAATAAAGGACCATTTATTCAGGAAGATTTTTTTTCTTTTTTTGTTCCATAAGAGATTTATTTCTTTAACTCTGATTTATATATCTTATGGTAAGGCTTCTAAAATTTTATATGTAGGATAAATCTTAGGGTTATGTTGCTTTGGTATAATTTTAATACTTATTTGGTAACACTAGCTTTAGTAGAACACCTCTAACTGTTCCTAGGTTTGTTAAAGGTAAAATAAAACATAGCAATAAAAATTTCTAAACCCAGCAATGCACAGGAATTTTTATGTGTGACTGAAAACAGTTTTGCTGAGTGAGGATCCAAACTCAGACTATACCACATTTACCTCGGGTGGTAACTAGCTAGGATTGGAGAGATGATGTTTGTTTTTTTGTTGAGGTCTTGGGGATTTTATTGTTTACTTGTTTATTTGGACTTCTTTTTCAATTTTCCCTAAATTATGAAATCTCAGTTGTAGTTCCCATTTAATTATGAGTGTAAAATCTTTATTGGATTTGTAGTGTTTAAGCCTGAAGATCACTTTGGGCACTGTTGCCTTTTACTACCCAGACACATGTAAAGCATGTAATGGAGATGAAGCCCACAAGCCTTCTTTTTCCAAAGCAGACATAACAAATAAAAGTTTTCTTTTTCTCTAGATGAGAAAAAACCCCCTGTGAATCTCAGATTCACAGCGAACTGAGCCAGGTGTTTTTAACTGAATCAAAATAAATTGCAGGGATTCAGTCAGAGAAGTAATCAAGCTTTCCTGAAGGAAAAAGCAAGCAACCTTCAAATCTGAGACAAAGTTGCTGTCTAACATGGAATTGTTATTTTAAGCTGAGCATTAAGAGAAACAGTCTTTTAAACAGGGGAAAAATGTGAATGATTTCTAGATTTCAAGAATTGATTGCATATTATGCAGATTTTTGTCTTCAAAAAACAAAGGAATGAGCATATTACATCGTTTAGAAGCTATTTTCTTAACTGGCATTGCTGTCAGTGCTGCATTCAAAGCCCTGATTGTTACCTTGCAGGGAAAGGAAGATACAAGTCTGGAAACCAATAAGGGATTGCTAGAGATTTCTATATTAGCCTGTAATTAAATAATAGCTCATGTTGCCTTCTTCCACTGGGAATTACATCCTTTTCACCTCTCCTCTGCTAAAGCAGAGACATCCATTACGATGAGTAGCTACAACACTTGTCAGATCCAATCAGCTCCAAATGACTGAAGAGCAACTGACGTGTGCTCTCTTAGAGCAGGGTTTCTTCTCCCCCAAAAGCCCACTGTCCTTTCACGTGCATGTAGCAGTCAGAAGAGATCACATCACACAATGAAGAAAAACAGAAGCATATGGTACTAAGGGGCCTCTGCAGGAGAGGGCTAAAATGCCAAGGCTCACACACAAAATGTATGCAAAAATATGTGTTCATATAGAATGCCAGATAGAAGCAGATGACTAAAACAATGCTGAAAGACAAAATTTTGCTCTCCTTTCAGTTACCTCAGATTATTTTTTTCTTCTTTTTTTAAATGTTGTCTAGAGTTCTCTACAGAAAACAGCAATTATGGACATTTAACTATGCATAAGCAGTCATAAAGTTCAATTTTTCAGTACAAGGAATGTATTCTTCCTACTACATTTTCCTTATGCATTTAATAAGTCGAAACATGACAACTGACTTGCAAACTCTCAAGTGATTATGCTGGCAGATTTATCTTCCTCATCTCATTGATATTAAATGGTATATGTAAAAGCAGAGACATAAATTCACTGCATGTTCTTAACCAGCATGTAACACTCTCTCTCTTTGCCTCTCTCTCTCTCTCTCCCCCTCTGGAGACACATCACTTACTACTTCTAACCCAGATAGCAACGTTTTCTAAACTAAGCAGCCTTTTAGGTGCCTTGCAAAAAAAAATTAATGAGCTGAAGATTCTTCCCTCTCCCCCTAAATTTCATATTTGTAAGGTTCTTCTGTTGCAAAAGCTCTGTGTTAAAGAACAACACGTACTAAAAGATGCTTCTTTCATAACGTTACTATAAACTGAGGCAGCAGCGGTTTCAGGAACACTGTGAAGTGTGTAAACATAGTTACAGAGCCTCTTCTGTGAAGCTCTGACCAGAAATTGACCAGAAGCTTAAAAATTTTGTTGAAGATGATAGTGTTTATATTAGTTTGTAATTCCATCACAAAGAATGTCTAATGGAAGTAGGGAATTTATGAAAACAAGATTCACCAACAGAGATGCTCCTTGATCCATAAAATGTATCTGAAAGCATTTTGAATGCCAGTGTTACGTGATGTCATTATTTAATTCCTGTAGAAATAACATTATGCAGGAGAGGGTTTAATTTCAGCAAAATTGGTGGTTTTTCTCATCCTAATTCATGAATCTTCATACCTTAAATGACATCTTTGAAAACAAAACAAAAATCCCAATTAAACAAATACTACAAAGAACTTTGATTAACTTACTAGACTTTACTAAAAGATTTTATGAGAAATTTCTCTCTAATAATCAAAAATACACACTCAGTCTCTGGTAACAATGGTTGTTTCTCTAATTCAGGATATTAAACAATGAATACAGTTGTAACAGCAATCTGTGTTGATCTGCAAAGACTAAATTTCTTCCTTTAAAACATTATATAGGTCTGAAAATTATTGTGTAGGTCTAAAAGGGTTTGAGACACCAATTTCAGTAGGATTTTTTGCCTTGCAAGGATGTATTAGATAGAATTAGGTTGCTTTCTAATCAGATTTTCATCAAAACTTTCCAATATAACCAGGCAGTTAAAAAGTAGGTGTCCCAATGCCACAAGTTATGCTGTGAAAAAAAAAAAAATTTAAAAAAGTAAAATTAACCCAGAATATTCTACATTCATTTTTTAGTTTGCTGCATTTGCTTCGTTATAATATAAATTAGCCGAGAAGTAATTTATTAAGGAAAAAATAAAGCTGTGGTTGTGAGATTTGGATAATTCCTCACGTCAAGATGCAGTCAGCTCTGAAAATTCATGACATTTGTATAAGAGATGGATTTTAAGTAAGGGAGGGATTTTTTCCTTCATCTGAAAGGTGGTGATATATTCTGGTTAGGCTGTTCTTGATACACAGGTTTTTATCCTGTTATCTACAAGTAGGGCTTTTTCACAGAAATTGTAATGAAATTACATTCCTATATTATATTCCCTGTGTTTATCTATCTATTTAATTGTTTTTTAAAATTTTCCAGAAGGAAGGAGCATTGTTCTGAAGGCAATTAGTAAGTATGCTTGGGAATGTCATCCATACTATGGACATAAATTGGTAGTTACTAACCAAAAACTGAAAATATCTGCAAAGAATCACAGGGTTAGTTCTATACCCTTTCCTAATTGTGTACATAATTTTTTAATTTTTTTCTCAAGTGCTGTCCTAATTTGTTAATATTAAAAAAAAAAGAAAACTAACCTAAAAACCAGTCTATTTTACTGACAAAATCATCATTTACCCTAGACTAGGAGAGGAACATGGCTAAAAGGTGAAAAAAAGGCTTGCATTTTACATCTAATAAGGAAAAAATTATTCTAATCTAAAATCCTTGAAGATGCCCCAAACATTTCTATGAATTAACCCAAATCTCAATTAGTCTGGCCACACTTTTTACCTGATGGGCAGACTAGTCAGTGATATAGAAAGCACCCCTTGCCAGTGGCACAGCCTGATACCATTACTGCCTTCTGTCTTCTGCTGCAACTTCTCTTACGTATTGTTTTTTGAGGTTTGGACCACTCCCACAGGAAATAAACTACTTTTGAAGTGGTTATGTAAATCTGTGCAGCAAAATTAGAAGTTGCATATGTAAAACGTAAACTGACACTTCTCATGACAAAACTATTTTTATCAAACTCTTGATGTCAAGCACTTATGATATAAACCACAGTTGATTCACACCAGCACTTCTCTCTGGTGAAACCTTCCATTTTTAAAGATGCTTTTTTTAAGGATTACTATGACAGGGTTTTTGTCAGTGCAAGCAGCAGCTGTACTTGTAAAGAGTGAAGGTTCTCATTAATATAAACACAATTAACCCCATTTTTTCTGATGACATCAAACTTCTGGCACCTTCGACATTTTGGGTTTTTTTCCTTTGAACTCATCCTTTACCTGGAACCTGAGGAACTTGAATTCATTGTAACTATTTCCTAAATCTTATTAGTTAGAATGCTGACAAGCGACAAAGGATTTAGGATCAAGCTAAATACAAGTCAACATTTCATGAAACTTTGTGTTACAGTTATTCTATCAGGTAAATCATAAGCTCACAGATGCAGTTATTAGCACCTTTAGGTTCCTAGGTTGGGTTTTTTTCCCAGTCATTTTACTTTATGGAAAATAATATAGAAAATACCTCCTATTTATACACAAAATCCCACCTAGCAAAATAGAATGTGCATGAAGAGAAATATTGAAAATATTACAGTCAAAAGTAAGGAATGAAAATTCTTTAAACTTTATAATACCCCCAAAACCAAAACTATGTGAATGGTCAGAGGTTAAGGAAATGTAGTAAAGGTATGCTAAGTATTATTTATATTTATGGTTCAAAAGAGTAAAGGGGAACACACAAAGCATGTCTTACTGTCAGGTAACAGATATACAAGGACTTGGTTTAAAGGAAAACTAAAAAACCCCACGATTTGAATTTAGGCTACCACATAACAATGACATATTGGGTCCTCCAAAACCAAAGAAACTGTGTGACCCACTGAATTTCTAGAATGCAAATAATTTTTTCATCTTTCCAGCAGGTATAAGTATTCTAAATTTGCTCTTTCCAAAAAGTATTCAGATTTTCAGTTGAAATGTATGTATTTATTAGATTTTGTCTTATTCCAGATTCAACACTGATTCATAAACCTGTCAGAACACAGGCACTGGCTTGGAGATCAGCAGCTCTATGTCATTTCAAGGTGTATGTCTCACTGACTCAGACTGACTAAAATAATGGGCTCTAACCTTACTGCAAGTCACAAGGTGCTAAGAAATAAAGTAAGTGCAAGGAAATATCACAGTTCTTAAGGGTTTTGAAATCAGTGTAATGTGATTAGCTGTACTTTCTTGTGACCACTAAATTGATATTTAAATTTCCTAATGAAGGATGCTTTTATAGCCTTCAGTCTGGAGAATTATAAAAGAAACAACCTAACTTGAAAATAATAGAAGGTAAACACCTACTGCCTTATTCTGCTATAGTAATCTAAAATTCAGATTGAGATAAATTGACCAAATATTGATATTTTGAGGCATTGAAACTCCAGGAGTTAATTTATTATCTTATATCTGTGAGCCATGGATCAAGAGTTCGCAGCTGCTAAGCTGGATGCAGACTGTCAGTAAAAAAAACAGTTCTTGTGAGAATCCTTTGTCTCTTTGCCACTACTTGGTGGCAACTTACTCTATAAAATTACCACTAAACATTATATTCTGCTGTATAAATCATATGTGTTAGATATCTGAAAGCTGCCTAGCATGAAGATAATTACATTTAAATAAATAGTTTAAACTCACAATGCCTGTTTATTTGGCCTTGTTTATAAGAGAAAGAGCTTGGAAAGGGAATATAAAATACACAATTCTCAGTAGATATTCAACCCAGCTGTTGGATACAGGGGCTTTTATTCTGAAATGAGCTTAATTCTCCTTGTACATTTGGTAGTGGATTAAGCTGACCCTTTTCACTGTGGACTATACGTCGAATTCATACAGAATAATCAGAGTTGTAGCCTACCATGCTCCACAACACCTTCTTCCTAAAGACAGACGTTATTGTTAAGACACAGACCTAGGACCTGCCCCTTCTTAGCAGTCTCTTCAGCCTGTATCAGCCAGGTATCCTCTGATGGCAGCCACGCCGTGCCATCAGTGCCCCATCTGAAAAGTGCTGACTGTCCTCAGCCCAGACCCACGAGGTACATCAGTTGTGTGCTGCTTCACTTCACATGATCCATGGTTCAAATCTGGCAAAGATTCAGGATCCCAAAGGGCCAAGTTCTGACAGACACACTCATGATCAACACACATTACTTCCACTGCATGGAAAGTAAGAGAGTGATATTTCATATTTTAAAGACTTGCAGATGCACTTTAGAAAAAGGGAGCAAAAAGTTGCTATTGGGTTAAAAAATTATTTGAATGTGGTGGTTTTTTAAAGAATATACTAAACAAAGAATGATTTATTCTAATTAATTATGTGCACACAATATATTTTCACACCCTCTTTTCACTTGACAGGTAAATGGTTGAAGACAGAAGACTTATTATAGGTTTTACATCCAGCCCATGAGGATTTGGACTGACTCCACAGAACAGGTTCAGGTCAGCTAAGTTCTTTCCTTCAAAGCATCATGGGTGTCTCTGAGCATCATTGCAAGCTTGTTCTGGCAGTAAGCCAGGCTTCAAAAGCCTTTCACTGTGCAGTCACTGACTCACTAATGGGCAACTGCAGGCTTTCTGATTTTCCTTTCATTTCATGTGTTCATTTGACATAAATTTAATTAAACCAAATCTGGTGTTAAAGGAAGATGAGATAAAAGTGATATGTCACAAATTAAAGAACAGTGTATGATACAGGAAACATGATTTTTTTTTCTGTTCCTGTAAAATATTGTCAATTTTAGTAAGCTCACTACTTAGAGTCTGCAAAAATGTGCGGATATGCATTATTAAGAATAATGTGCATCCAGGGTTAGATGAAGGTCTCAGCCCTGTATTCTCTGTAGTAAAACCTTTCAGAGAATTCTTATACTTTCTTTCATACCCACACTTCAGGTAGTCACCTCTTCACAGGATATGAGACAAGTTTGCCCTTCTGCCAGCTACATATCCATAGTTGTTAGATAGCTCAAAAGCATACAACAGCAGAAACATGAAAAGATCACTTATTAAATATAAAAAATCATCATTTTTCAAAGGTCTCTTTTGGTTTTTACTTAAGGCTAAGGAGGTGATAGTGAAAATGAGAAATATCATGCTGTTAAAAAGGTTTCATTTAATTGCTTTGAATGTTGCTTTAGGAAACATCGAACTTTCTTTTTGTTCTTTTTAAAAGTTTTTTTTTTTTTTTAAATTAAAAGAAAATTCAGACTGGAAATATACTAATGTGAATTGAAAGGGTATTTGCAAGCTGCCCAGAGATGTTCTGAACCAATCGTATTCAATGGGTTCCAATGCTGTCATTTCACAAGAACTATATATAAGTTTCTAGCACTGAAGGTATTAGCACCCCAGGAAAAAACATGAACAGTGCAAGGAGGATCATCTAATGACCAGTGAGCAATTTTTGCACAGTCTCGTATTTGCTTATGTGATCTATAAGCCATGAATACACAATCCATATATAGACCACATTCTTGTGGTCAAATTGTCTATTTATCACCTCTGTCCTCCTTTCCTTTGTAGATGCACCTGTTAGTCTGTTTTTTGGGTTTTTTTTCCAGTGGGTGGGTGGGTGTTGAATGGTAATTTCTGCAGCTTCTGATGCCTAAGTAGAGTGGGCTGCTGGGGTAAAGGAGACCACAGCACACCTGACTGCATGGAGGGTGTCCCTGGCAGCCTGCTCTGAAGGTGTTTTTGCGGTGTTTTTGCGGTGTTTTCCATGGCCATGGTCCTTGGCTGTTCTCTGACTCCTGCTTAGGGCAAGAAGAGAGTACACGCCACCCCTCAGCAGCCCTTGTCACCCTGGGAGGAAAGCCTTTCTGCAGCCCACAGCCTGGGCAAGCAGACGTGATGAGAAAGGAACTTCTGCAGAATATAGACAAAGGATCCTTTAGCAACCTGTAATCCCCCTTCTCTATTCCAAAGCTTTTATTCACGTGAAGGTCCTTCAGGATGGAAAAGAAGTGTCCTTGAAGAAAATAATCAGAAATACTTTTGTTAGAAAAAATACTTCCAAGACAGAGTAAAAATGATGAAAATAAAATATATAGAACTGTATGTTATTGGACTACTGCAAGGTCTTTGTTCTGCCCCTGTTGAAGGATTTCCTTTTTTCCTTTTGTTAGTGAGCCAGAAGAATATTGCTGTTATTATAATCACAGACTTTACTCTGAAACACGAACTTGTTTCATTTTTAAAATCTTATTTCTCAACTGATTGTTCTAATACTTTGTGTCGTTTACGTCAAAGACACGTGTTTTAAGAAGCAAAATTTTAATTCTGTAGAATTCTCGGGAAAACCAAAAAGTGTATGGGAAATTAGGACATGTTTATTCTCAACTAATTAAAAAAAAAAAAAAAAGAAAAGAAAAAAAAAGCTGTTTCATTTAAACAGACAACTTCCCATCAACCTTGTTCTCAATGGGGATAAATTTAGCATTGGACATAAGCAAAAACATTTAGGGTACACTTTCCTAAAGCAACTACTGCTGCTTATGTCCCCAACTCATTTTGACTTCTAGTGCAAAATTCACCTGACACTCGAGAAAATCCTAGTCTGTTTTTCATAAGTAAAAAAATATAGGTGTATTGGAAAATGAGAATATTAAAGAAAAATTAATTACAGCACAGTGCTATCTTTGTTACAGACTGTAAATGCTGCAATCACATAATGTGGAAGAGTTGATGATCTGCTTTAAGGAAGTGCTAATTTTTATGATTATTCTAACACTGTAACAATGATAAAATCATACTGGGAAGGCAAGGGGCTACATCTGTTCCTCCTAGTTCAAAAACTCATATACTGTGTGTATCTGAGTAAATCTGATAATAAATAAAATGATAGTGTTTGTTTTATCTATTCCTGTTGTGTGATCTTGAAGATTTATCAGAGCGAAGCAGTTTTTACTACAAGGATTTCTGTCATAATTGTTTACTGACGTTAAACCCATAAAGAAACTGAGGACAAAAACGTATGACAATCTACATAATGCTTTATCTTCTTTCACCATCTATTTTTAGACAAGCTTAGCAGTGTGAGGCAGAGGCATCCTGACATTTAGAAAGCTTATGTTAATCCAAAAATGCTTCACCTCTTTATAAACATTGGGACATGGAGGGCAGCATTATCAGACTGCTTGCCTTGCTGCATTTTCTCCGTTGAGAGCATCAACACCCTCCTGGAAAGCCTTTTCTGGAGCCATCTCAAGGTTTTTTCTAGACCTTCTCTCTCTCAGAGTACTCTTCCATCTAAGTAAGAGAGTGATATTTCATATTTTAAAGACTTGTAGATCCACTTTAGAAAAAGGGAACCAAAAATTCTTATTGGGTTAAAAAGTTATTCAAATGTGGTGATTTTTTAGAAACTAAAATTCTGTTAGGCCTCTAGAATGAAGCAAATTACGTAAGAAATAAGCACATCAATTTAGTTTCCTAGAATCTGTCATGGAGAGTTGATGCATAAATCTTATAACTTTCAAAGAGGAGGGTAAAAGTAAAGTCTAGGACTACTAAAAATGAGAGAGCAAGAGAATACTTGTTTGTGGAATTGGAAAAAATAATTGAAAACTTGAAGTAGAACAAATAGTAGCAGACAGTTTATTTAAGCTAATGTAACTAAGACACAACAGAATTCTGGAAATATTAACGAAAACAAAAAACCAAACCAAACCCCAACTATTTTGTCTGTACATTCACTCAAAATAATAGTGTTCAGTTCAGAAACAATAATCAGACCTTGATTTAATATTCACAAATTTTACCTCATCTTTCAAAATTGCAAATTGCCCTTTTATACAGCAGGCATCTTCAGGGCTCTTTCTGAACATAGGGGAACTCAGGGTTACTTCTGTGCTGTAGGAATACATACACTACTGCTCTTTCTTCAATTCAATGTGCTTTCTAAATATAGAATATGTAAAATTTTGTACATTCTCATTTCATATCTGGCATTCTATCTTTATTTTCCTTCCTGACATGCTAGTAGCTCACACAGTTAAAAAGGCCTTTAAGAGATATAATAAAAGAGTATAATTTCTCTGTTCACCTCTGGAGAAAGCTATGGTAGAGTATGACAAGGGTTTGGGGATTTTTTTGATTACACTGTTGACCCCATAACAAGAGCAAAATATTATTATTGTTAGAGAAGAGGCCTTTTTCGCCCCACGGTTTCCCTTAACACTACTGTCAAATGTGAATATATGTTTCATATTTTTCTATTTTCTCTTTCAGCTGAACAGTCCAGCTGTTCTGCTTCTTCTGCATTTTTACTTAGAAGTGGAAGTCAATAATAAAGATAAGGGTAAGGAAGGGGAGTTTTCTATGAAAACTGCATATCCCTGCCCTTCAACAAAAACACAAAGACTATTTATATCAACCCCGCTGTCCCTGATCTTCAATATGTTCGTGACATTCTCACCTCCCCTTCAGCAGTGACACTGTAGCAGGTCTTCACCCATTGTGCTTAAATACAGTCTTTTAGTAAAACTCTTGCTCCTGTCCCTTGCCAGAAGGCATGATCTATTTTGAGGTTAGGTGGAGGTAGGCACTAAAGAGCTGTTACTGTATGCTGACATCAGGAGTGGGAAGCTAATGATTTATGGTAAAAGTGGTGCAGAGAAGCTTCAGAAAGTCTTGAGAGTTCATCCAAAAGCACACACCCCATCATTTACCTTAAACCATTACTTAAAGTCAAAATAACTTTTGTACCTAAGGGTTAACAAAGCTCCACACAACATCCTCTCAGGAGGAAATGGTTTTTGTCAATGTTAAATTTGGCTTAAAAATATGTTCCCTTAGAATTTTTACAGAATGAAAGCCTAGGATTTGGTACAAAACAAGGGAAGTAATTGGTTTCAAAGAATTTTGAATCATTACTTTGTTACCTCCTGGTCAAAAGTAGGTGACTTGCTTCCTGAAAACACACTACTTTACCAAGCAGAAAGACCTGGTTCAAGGCAGTCTCAGGGGAAAGGATTGAATATTTTTTCAAGATTTGATCATCAAATTCTCCATCTGAAAGCATATAACATAATACCTTTAAGAAGTCAGAAAGGCTTTAGGCAAGAGAGACAGGAATGTTTACATATATGTTATAGGAAAGGAAACTCATGTTTAAAATACCCATAAATCAGAATAAGTAGAACACACATGCAGCAATACTCTGAAGTTTCACAAATGACACTGTTATCACTGTCTTTTCTTCTCTCCTACTGTATGGTTTAATCACTTGCTTTTAATTGGACTATGAAGATATGGTGTCAAGGACTATGTTTTCCTGTATGTGTTTTTACATACATACAGTTTTACATACATACAAAACTTAGCACAATAAATATTTATCTTCCTTGGACATTTAGGTAACACTTCAGAGTAATCTACACACTATTTTCAGAATATTATATAGCCACCTGCAAAGCTCGTCAGATAATGACAATATCTGAATAATTTATTTTAAGTAAAAGGTCCTAATTAATCAGATAAATTACCAGCAATTAATAATTTAAGAAATCTAACTGTAGGGAGCAATCTTTCACTTGCAGGAGAATGAACCTGATAACCCAAGATCTTTCCAATTTCTAGGAAATGAAAACTTTTAAAAGTCAGTGACAACTGAGAATTTTTATGTAACCTCATCCAAACCCACAATTTTCCCAAAGGCAGAATGAGACGTATGAGAAAGGGCACCATAAGGACTCCCAAGGGACTCAGAAAGTGGAAGTTGTGTGTCAGTACTGCTGGAGGAAGGATTTTCCTTCATACATTGGAGAAAAGCAGCAAAGTCAGATTGTATTCTTTTCTTCTCACCTCACACTATGTAATAAGCTCTTTCCTCCAAAGCATCATATATAGAAAACTTGAAAAGGTTACATGACAGCATATACAGCAGACCAATCTCCTACACATAGAAATGCTTGTATTTTGGCAACTATGAGCTCACCACCCACTTTCTCTGTTTTGACACCCCCCTCAAAAAAAAAGCATTTTTAATTCTGCACAATTAATTAATCCACATAATAGCATATTCCCAAAATGAATTGAACACATTTGTTCAATGAAATGAGCAAAAGTATGATCTGCTCAGAAATATTCTCTGAACAGAAGGCTAAATTTTCTTGAGTGTATTAGCTGCTACACATTTTTCACTTAGCACTAGTTAGTATCAAAATACTGATCTTCTCTATATCTGAACTGAGGGCTGAACCAATCTGACAACTAAAGCAGTTGAACTGTGCTGATGAGCTCCAAAGAGAGCCAAACATCTGTCCCCATTTTGTTGTTGCATGTTCCCAACAGACATTTGTGCATTAAATCTATTTATCAGACGATACTTTGTGTAAGCCAAGACATAGCCTGTCATCATAATAGGATATATCACTAATATGGGAACATGAAAGATTGCTGCTTCCATAAGATATTCATACCAGAACACAAACATTGCCATATGATTTATCTTCAACACCATTCCTCAATATTTTTAACCTCATATAAACAAGAAAAGAAAAAGTATAAGGCAGATATATTCACAGTTATGCAGAATGTCCTCCTCCATTTAAGATTACAAAAAATGTTCCCTCCATTCGGGGTGACAAAAATTGAAATTGCTCTGTCTTCTACTCTAGTTTCAGACTCATTTTCATCCTGTGAGATTTAGGAGCTGTTTATCTGTAAGCCCAGAGCATTGCCTCTTCCTTGCAGTTCAGTGACTACATTGTGTAATGAACTTCGAAGCATTCTACTGCTGGTAGGTACAGAAAAAGATTGCATCAGTGTCCCCATCCAAAGTTCCATTAGGGATAGTTGTTTCTATTTAAGATGCTAAATGAGGATTTTGAGGAAAGAAGGGTTGACTTTATTTAAGAGGATATCCCTTTGTGTATTTTCCTTTCTTTTCACAAAAGGCTATGGGAAGGTGTGCTGAGTATTGGGTGATGTTAGAATTACCCAACCTTGACATAAGGTTCTAAGCCAAAAAGGCATTTTGGTATTAGAATTATGCTGAAATGGCAAAGAACTATTATAGCATATTTATAAGTTCACAGAGTGTGGATGAGAGAGCAGATTGACCACAAATCTTTTGCGGGACAGGGACCCTAACAAGGTTTAACATGAAAAGGACTTTCTGTGAAAACCCTCCAGTTCAACTGGCAATAGTTCTGAGGACAAATTCTAGATCAGCTTAGCAATTTCCTGATTCAAACCCTTCTATTCTTCCCTTACATTAGAAAGTTTAATTTTCAGCCTAACTAAAGCATTTGTGCTTTATGTGGGGGTAGAAATGGTGAATGCTAAGCAGGAATTGTTGATGATCATCTCATGCATGAAACCTTATGATATGTTCATATATTAAGCAAATTAATTCCATTTGTTATTTATTTTACTGAAATCTTTTCCATGTTAAACCCTGATGTAATTGTCAGGAATTATATGGAAGTAAATGTCAAGGAAGAAATATTGATACAATAGGATCTGAAGGAAATTTTTGCCTAAAAGTCACTATCATGACAATTAGTTTTTTAGTCACTAAAAGGCAGTGAAAAGAACAGCAATAAAATTGAAAGAAATATCCATAATGAGAATCATAAACCTTGAGCATCATAGTTAGATATAAAGATGTGGAAGTTTAGTAGTTTAGATAAGGAAACAATCAGATTTAAAGGGTTTCTAGGCAAGGAAAAAATATT
>VWYP01033785.1:0-58983 GCA_013400435.1 Pycnonotus jocosus
CTCTCCCGAGCCACTGTCCCCAGCCACTGTCCCTGTCCCGGCCCCTGTCCCCAGCCCATGTCCCAGCCTCTGTCCCCAGCCCCTCTCCTTGTCGCAGCCCCTTTCCCCAGCCCCTGTTCCCATCTCCATCCCCTGTCCCCAGCCCCTGTCCCCTGTTCCCATCCCCAGCCCCTGTCCCCTGTCCCATTCCCGATGGATGCCGGCAGGGAGGAGCGGTCCGGGGTTGCCGGCTCTGGTCCCCGCCTCACCAGCGGGATGCTGCAGACAAAGGGATTCCTTCCACCGGATCAAACTTGCAAATTTCCTTCCCACCTTGCCCGCCTGGCTTTGTAATTCAAACTCTGCGCCATGCAAAGTTAATGATTTACGGCTCCTCACAACCCACACAAACTGACACCAGAGATTTGTCAGTAATTAATTGATAGCGCATTACAATCTGAGATAAGTAATAAGCAGTTTGACTCACAGAGCTGGCAGCACACGCTGCAAAGCTTCCTGATTTGGCCCAATCAGTGAAATATGCGCAGAACTGCATCTTTAATAGCGTTATTCACCATCTAATTATCATTATTTGCATTTTTGATAGGTTAAATGCAGTGAATGGGATCAGACACACAGGAAGCACTCAGCACTGGGGATACAGAAAGAGTGAAAGAGAGATCTCTCTTTTGGAATGTGACATTGCCAAATAGAACAGGTCCAAATTTTGACCTAAAATACAATGCCAAAACAAATAAACCCAGAAAACAAAGCAATAAACCAAGAAATGCAATGCAATGCGGTTATCATAGCTCTGGGTCGAACCAAGATGGAAAAACGAAAAGCAAACAAATAAATGGAGCACTAGCTTAGATCCCAACATGCCAGCAACATCTGCTCAAGGAGTTCCCACCTACACCTGCCTGGTATGAACACTGGGCTTTAGTCTGTGTAGCTGTCCTGTAAAACTTCGGTAAAAAGTACTACAAACTCCACATCATAAAACTCAAGCTGTTCTGAACAGTCAGAACAGTTAGAAAATTATAAAATGTGCAGCTTGGGAATTCTCTCTCTAGGCCTGAAGGCTTGGCTGAGCAGTAGAGGAACAATGAAGCGCTCGGAAGAGGATGTCAAAGGTGTTGCAGTCATTGAATGTATCTTATATAAAGCAATTTTAGAGAAAACACAGAAAGCCCGTGGAGCAGGGAGCAGTGAGCCCCCTGCCAAAGGAAAATCCCAAATTATCAGGGTACAGAGCAATTAGCACCCTTTGCCCAGCCCCGTACTTTAGCTGGGGGCTCTCAGGCCAAGCTGCACAGGTGATCTTCCTGGGCTCTGGGTCCCTGTGACCCACACCAGACCTGCTGAGATGCCCTTCAGCTGCCCCACTGCCCTCACCCTGCTCCAGAGCACCCCGCACTCCCTCCAGAGCAAAGCAGGGCATGTGAAGGGGTGGATTGCATCCCCCATAGGACTGAGGGGATGCCTCAGCACAGAGCCACTCACAGGCACAGCTCTCGTGCCCTGGGCTGGCTCAGGAGAGCACACAAACCCCCAAAACATGACCTTCTCTATCAAAAAGAGAGAAACATTCATCTGTCTCCTCCTAGATTTCTGGCCACTGGGCTCTTGTGCAAAAGGTCCATCGCACCAACGTGACTCTGTGAGAGAAAAAAGGAGTGAGCCCAAGCAGTTTCTGCAAAAAAAGGCTACGGCAATTTCCTTCAGGGGCCATAAATCCCAAGTAGAGAGAGGCACCTCCTGGCAGCACTGAGAAAAGCACCTGTGTGTCCTGCCTCTCAAGAGCCCCATTCACCCTCTGTCCTCTTCCAGGTATTGATTTGGGGTTAGCAATCACTCCCACCCCCTGAAATCCCTCCTGAGATCCCCAGACTCTGCCCTTTGCTTCCCAGGACCTGACTCAGAGCTGTCAAGCCCCTCACAGACCGTGGCTGACATTCAGGGGTCTGAAATCCAACCCCTCTGCCTCAGTTTCCAGGCAGAAAACAGGAGTGTGCCCATTGCCACTTCTGCAGCACAGAGGTGACCAAAGGCTGCTGACACGGGACCGATGAGACCTCTGCAGACACCAAGGAGAGCTGACAAAACACCTTCATAAAACACAGGGAGCCTTCTGCCCCAAAGATTTCTGCAGAAAACCTGGCAAAGAGGCTGGGATGGCTCTGGGAAGCGCAGGTTTCCCCAGGAGAGTCCAGGCAGGCAGGGGATGTGGCACTGTACAGAGAGGACACAGGAGCATCTTTCACCCACCAGCTCTGAGACAAGCAGGAGAGTCCATGGGGCTGACCCCAGGGCACAGGAATCAAGTCCCTGGAACAAATCACCTTTCTGATCATCTCCCTTTTAGAAGTTTGTTTAGAAGAATGAAACAGGATTGCTAGGACAGGGCCATGACACCTGGAAAAATACTGCTTTGCACTTTTAGCTAGAGTTACAGCAATCTTCATGGTGTTAATGCATCAGTGATGCAGTTTCATACTAATTTGCTTTGCAGGAATTCTTCCCCAATATGTGTGTGAAAACTGAGAATAATAAATGCCTTTAAATGCCTCTCATCACAGATTCTGCTGTGGTGGTCAAACCTGCTGAGAAGTTGTGAAGACAACTGTAGAAACCAATAGTAAATACTACTGAAGTGCAAATTCATCCAGGGTACAGCCTCAAGCTTCCTTCAGCTCCAGCCAGTGATTCAGCCAATAATTCCACCAGCTCTGGCAACACTGAGCCATGCATTTCCACAGATAATTGGGTTCCAAAGCTTTCCTGTGGATTTGGAGGTCAGGAAGCTGGACTACACCTGACAATCAGGGAATAAAATACCATTACAGGTTTCCAGAGAGCAAACTTTACCACTTATTATTAAAGAACATATATTAAATTTTGTGTTTTTACTTACAAAGCCAGTAAGAAAAAAGAAATTCAAAACCTAAACCAAAACACTTAATTTATTCCACTCTGTTTAAAACACATAATCAGCTGGTCAATTCTCTTTCAATCTTCACACCCAATTCTATCCCTCTCCTCCCAGCAGATATCAGGAAAATCCCCAGAGGGTGTCTTCAGTACCATACCAGGCCCCAAAAGAAATCAGCACAAAAGAACAGCTCCAGCTCACAGAATTATCCACACATCTGCTGATGGCAGCCTCTCACAGTCGTGGACATCCTCATTGTGCCAACTTTGGGGCACTTAGACAAGTGCATAGGCTGGGACATATCAATCAAAATCTTCAAGATTTTGCTGCCTTTGACCTTCAGAACCTCTTCTGATTTGGAGATTCTCTCTCACAGCTGCTGCTGATGTGCCTTTATAAGCCTGAGGTTGTCCACACACCCAAATGTTCCCCACCTGGCTGCACTGCAGTGTGCTCTGTGTGTGTGGAGCACTGTCCCTGCCAGAGGGACACAGCTGCTGGCCCTTGGCCTCCTGACAGCACACTCAGATCATGGAATTAGCAAGCCAACCTCTGAAGCAGGAAAACCCAAGCTCTATGAACTCTGTCATGGTTTTCAGCATGTTAATTATTTCACTTTCAGGGATAATTATGCACACATTGCAGAGTGCTTCTGTGCCAGAACAGGCACTATCTCTCACACAAAAATGCTCGTGGAGGCCAAGCTAGTAGGCTCTCTGCTTATCTTTTGGAAGGAAATTTATGTTCCTCCAGTGTGGATGTTGCTCTTGCCTTCCACGAAATCCCTGACTGAAGAGGAGCCAAAGAGAAAAAGGAAGAAACATCATCATTCTATTTCTTTTTTTGTTGTTGTTATACGAGAAACAAGTTCTCCAGGATTACAGGCTAGCATTCAGCTCTATAATGAATTATTTATCCTAGGAAAACAAAAAATGTTTTATTTAAGGTGACAGAGGGCCTGTAAATTTGCTTCTTATATACGCATTGACTAATTAGATTAATTAAGCATGCATACACTCCTGAACAATCAGGCAGGTGGCAAATCACATTTAAGAGAACTTCCAATATTCCTTCTCTCATCCTCACACTTGATTAAATGACATCCATTCCATCGAGAAACCAGGGCAGAAAATAGCCTATTATTTGCAATGTGCTGTACCATTATTTTCACATTTTATTTACTTCTTTAAAGAAACTGCAAGACAAATAAGCAGCTTCCAGCAGCTAATCGTCTTTCATACGAGACCCCAGAAATATAATTCACTGTGCTGCATTAAAACAACAAAACCTGGCAAAGCTATTAACTGACTGAAACTGAAATCTGTGAGATAAAGGAACTCTATAGCAAGGCTGAAAAACTCTGCTGAAGCTCTTGCAGAGAGTTCTCTGAAACTTCGCTATTTCAACCTGTGAAGATTCACACAGCCTTTTATTTGCTCTTCAAGCAGCAAAACAAAAGAAGGGAATAGCAGGAGACTGCTTTCCTGGATCGACAGCTTTGCTGCGTTCGACAGCTGCGAGCGCACTCGGAGCCCCCCAGGATGCTGCAGCCTGGAGTGGCAGCCAGCCTAGGGAAGGGGAATTGCAGCCAAGTGCACAAGCACTGAGCCCTGGATGAAGCCCAAACACTCAGAGACGTGAGCCCTGCATGGTGTCCCTGTGTGATATCTCTTCATGGTGTCCCTGTGTAGTGTCCCTGGGTGGTGTCCCTGTGTGGTGTCCCTGCGTGGTGTCCCTGCACGGTGTCCCTGCACGGTGTCCCTGCGCATCCTGTGCCAGGAGGAGATGGAGATGGGGCAGAGGTTGTGTGTAGCAGCTCTCAATTCCCCCTGGGACCTGCCCTCTCTCACTCAGAGATGCTCCAGGCCCCCACATGCACAAGCCAAGTGCCAAAGGCCATCCCCACGAGCAGCCAGCCCCAGCCCTCACCGTGTCACCACCGACGGGGTGAAGCCAGAGCTTCTGGGGCACAGAGGGAACGGGAGCTCAGCAGAAACAGTAGCAGAATCAACACTCCAACGGGTTATTTCCACAAAACCAAGGCAGGCGCCTTGAAAAAACCCCAAACCAGCCAAATCTGAATGGAAAGGGTTTGACAGAGTCTTTCCTCATCTTTATGAAGTTAAATGCTGAGGCTTTCACTATGAGTTAATGACGGGTTTGCACTGCTCCTTTCTTTGTGCGTGCTGCCGCTAATCAGGAGCAGCGAGCTACCTCAAAGCCTCATTACTAGCCAACAAAAAAAGCCAATGAATCCTCAAACAGAAGTTTTGCTGCAGTGGCATATTGCCATTTAGCTGGAGGGAGGCAGGAGAAAGCAAGTCAGCAGTGACACATTCTGTGCATCCAGCTGGGAGAAAAAGAAAACCCAAGTATAATACCGCATCTTATCGGAAGTAGTTAATCTGACATAACTTACTTAACAAAAATTACAGTCTATTAAAAAGGCATGTAAGCAATGCAGCTGAAAACAAGTCTACACGGGAATCAGCTAGCATAATTATGGCTGGCTAAGAAACAGCAGAGCCAAAAGAAAACTGTGCATAATTTACCAGCTGACAAATGTTAATGACAAATAGAAGAAAACAGGTCCTTGACAAAGAAGAAATAATAGCTGCTCACTTTGGAGTTGCACTTCAGAGCTCAAATATTTTTATCGGGGGAAAAAAATTTAAAACAAAACAAAAAAAGACCATCTTGCAAAAATGTTAAACAAACGAATCAGCACAAGATAAGGTCTCCATGGGAGGGGTTTGAACTGGCTTTGGTCTACTGCTGGTTACACACTGGTTGCACATGAAGAAAATACATTTGTGTCTGAAGTCTTGCAAGATTAGTATTTTTCTTTTCCTCCTAAAAAAGTAATCACATACTTTGCATAATACTGAGTATATGAGCAGCCCTTCTGGAGCCACACTTTAAATTCAGGACACACTGAGCTACTTTGCTGAGCTGGAGCCACAGGGAATGCCACAGGGATTGTGCTGTATGTTTCCTGCAGACAGATGAGAGCTGTGAGGGAAAAGCAGCTAGCACATCCTGCTACCCACAAATATCTCTTGTTACAGTGTGGAGAAAGAACCATTGCAATTTCCAGGTGTTACCCTTTTTTTGCTCAGTTTTAGGATGATTTCATCTATTGGAATCACAGCAGTGCAATTCTCACACTGCAGCCTTTAGAGCAGCAGTTCTAGGCTGTCCTGCACAGAGGTTGGAGGTCCTGTGCTCCTTATTAAACTCTTATTTTTTTTCCCCTGCTCACATTAAATGCTGCCAACACCATCCACCTGTAATGATGTATCTGCCACATGAAAACTAATCCTGGAGGGGGTCAAGGCCATCCATCTGCAGAAGGGAAAACTGTCCTGCAGCTGAAGGGCATAAGGCACAGTATGAGAGTGGGGGTGGCAGAGAGGCATCAAAGTGAGAGTGCAACTGCTTTTGTGTATTGAAAACATGCAGAGCTATCTTGGGAAAGAGACTAAAATCCAACCTCAAGCCAGGACTAAATAGCAGCTTGATTTTTAAAGGTATACTGGTGCTTAACAAGGAGTTAGTAGGATTTCTTGCATCATTAGGCCTCCAAATACCATGGCCTGAGGAAGCAAGTATGCCCATTATGCTCTTGTATTGTGCTCCACAGTCTGACTGTTATCTAGATGAATACATGCTTGGGATAAATTTACACTACTTTTTCGTGGATGTAAATTATTTGATCATACTTTAAAAAAAAAAAAAAAAAAAGAGAAGGTGGGGGTAATGACATCATTGCCAAGGTGTCAGTGATCAAGACCTAATTACTGGAACCTAATTTGCTGTCTGAAAAAAAAAGGAACCCAGTATGACAAGTAATTATTTTACACACTCACATATTCACATGGTCTTTCAGGAGGCCAATTTTCCACAGCAGAAGGCAGTCATTAACAATACTCAAAACTGTTACACATAATTAGGATTTTTGGAAAGTGCCTCATTAGACACCTAAATTCACAGTTCTGTTTATAGGAAATGTATTTTCAAGTAAGAGAAATTTTGGTTAGGAAAGGAAGGGGCAAAGGAAATAGGACTAAAAGCAAAATGAAACAAGAGAAAGTCCAGAAATTAGTAATAATCAGAAGATTCTTTTGGTATGGAATTTGTAAATGGCCAGATATCTATCAATGAAATCTCATAATCAGAAGAGGAAAAAATAAAATAGATGAAAAATGGTCAAGGTTAGGTACAAGGGGCAGGCAATCTGTAGAGAGAGAAAGGCAAGGGTTGTGTGCATGGCAAACACCTGACCCAGGATCAGGGTACAGCTGTGTCTCCCCAAGCCCCTGGACTGCCAAACCAGCTCCTGTTGCTGTGTGCACCCAGCCTCTGACCTCTGTCCAGGGCTGGGATGGGCTGGGTTAAACCACTCAGCCCCGTTCTTCAGAAAACTCACACCATCTCACACTGCTAAACCAGAGGTTACAGAGCTCTGAGGATTCCCAGGGGCACTTCAGGCATCTTTTCAGGAAAGAAATGTGCTGTCCAGAGTGATTTCACAGCATGATTCCCATCTACCCTGGCTGAAGAGCTGACCTTTTATTTTATATTGTCAAGAAAACACATCATTATTTGGTGTATATACCTTACAAAAGGTATTTTGGAGGAATGAGATAATTGGTGACCACAATAAGTTTTCTCTTGAACTAATGCTCCTCCTGCACGGATTTGCTGAGCAAAGAATGGGAGCAGCCAGCATGAGAGGATGAGACCCTGGACAGCACCTTCAAATCTTTACCAAATACTGTAAAATATGTTTTGACAACTCTGATAAATATGAGAAATGAAATACAAACATTACAAACATATGTTGGCACAGAACATGAAATAACACATATGTAATAACCTTAGCAACTTTTGTTTCATGTACTTTAGTCTTCAGATGTTGTTTCTCTGCCTTCCCTGACTCTGACCACTGCACGTTTCATGTCTGGGGCTTTTTTTGATTCCTCCCCCACTCTCTTTTAGAGGTCAGTCTCAAGTAATAGCTTCTGCATTTTAGCTGTCAGCAATATTTCCTCTTCTTTTCTCCTGCTGCTCAGGTCAATCATCTTTTCCCACTGAGGTTGGAAAACCTGCCTGTTCCTTTGCTTTCTAATTATAATCTCCAATTCATCTTCTTTCACCTTCATTCAGTTCTTGAACCATGTTTGTCTTTTTCTTTCTCTCTCTGCACTAGAACATGCTTTTCCCCTTCTCTCAGGATTTTTTTTTTTTTTTTTTTCAGTTACCAGGGTGAAGCACAACTAGTAACCAACATTTAGCTCAATTCAGTAGCTCCCTGTCCCCTCCTAAGGGTCATCATGCAATTTAAGCACACACCACTGCACATTTATTATGTGGAAGGAGCTGCTAGAAATTTCAGCCTGTAGCACAGCACCGTGTGTGTTGTGCCTTCCAAGCCTCACTCTCTCTTTTTTAGCCTCCAAGACCCCTCTTTAGTTCCAAGACCCCACTCATCCCCCATGCTGAGTGGCCAGAGGAGAGCCTGCCATTCCTGCCAGGAATGCTGCCTGCTCCACCTAGGAGCTGACAAAAAAACGGAGCAAGAAGCTGCCAGAGGAAGCACATGGTGGTGCACACAGCAGGGCTATCCTGGGTCCTACAAGGCCAGGAAACACCCTGCCTTTTGATCCCTGACAGGAGTATAAGCAGGCTTGCAAGTGGGGTTGAAAAGAAGATCCAAGAAACTTTAATACACTGCAGCCATCACGTTTAATAGTCTGGGTTTTTATTAACTTTATCACTATAGATATGTATTAAAGCCTTCCTGGGTATACACATTTCCATCTTATGAAGCAAAATTAGCCTTGGGAATTGCCAATAGACAAATAATTCTTTTTAATCCTTGTCTTTTCAAGTTCTCATTAGATTTCATAAGTAGCACAACCAAAACATCAGTGTTATTTAAGAGAAGCCAATTTCTGAGTAGTTCTGGAAGATATGTTACATTTAATTGACTTTGTGTTACATCCAGAGCTTTCCAATGTTATCAGCAGGCTGGCCAGTGAACATTTACTAGAAAGATCCTGTCAGAAATGGTACCACCACCCACCCCTCTGGCTCTCCGGTCAGGATGGATGCCAGCTTTCCTCAGACTGTCACAAAGTGCTTCAAAACCCTCCAGCAGTCACTTTTCCAGCAGCTGGCTCAGTTCAGACAGTGTGTGAGGGAGCTGATGATTGCTTGAAAGCTCAGTGGGAAGGAAGGTGGCTCTTGGGATCATGGATCCAGCTTGGGCTCCCTTCAGGACACAACACAGAAACCTTCATCTCTTCTCTTTATGAACCCCCAGCACCTTCCCCAGGGCAGTGGTGAGGACCAGCCTCTCTGCCCCGTGGTGCTGCTCCTGTCCTGGTGCCACCAGCCTGGCAGGAAAGTGCCAGCACTCACCTGAGAGGACACTGGAGGAGCACTGAGTCCATTCAGAGCCCTCCTGCTGGAGCCAGCTGTACCAAGCCAGAATCCACTTTTCAGTCTGTTAGGGCCATTTTCCCCACTCCTGACAATTAAAGCCAATATAAAGACTTTTATTAGACCTTTGGAGCCACCAAGTCCAGCGATCTCAGTGTTATGACAAATCCAGGATGCATTAGTGTGTCTATATGGGTTGAAAGCAAAGAGGTCTCGTGACTATGAAGAATCAGGAAACATGACCATAAGGGTTTCTTTTACCCTTTTTATTAAAACCCACATTCTTTCCACGCTGTATTTTTCCAGTAAAGCAAGCAGAAGACTGCCACAAAATGTGGCCATAAAACAGAAAGCAGTGAAAACAAATGACATCTCTTGTGTGTTCCCTTTCTGGGCTATGGTTTTGCACAAAGTCAAGTTCCCATTAACACTCAAAAGGATTTGCAGAATCACCATCTCACAAGAGAGAGGAGAAAGCAGAATTCATTCCATCAATAGTACTTACAAAATATTGACTAACTAGACCCAAAACTAACAGGGAGTAGAAACTTGCAACAAGAACAACATTCCTTGGGTAAGGCCTGAGACAAAAATAAAATTTCAGGGTGCCAAAAAATCAGAAACTCCAAAGTAATGGAACACACACTTAAGTGAAAACTGGTGCACTGTATGGGGACAGTGAAATAAAACATCACACAAAGATAATGATCCTTGTCTCAGTCAAACCAGCAGAATCAGAGAATGGTTTGGGTTGGAAGGGCCCTTAAAGATCACCCAGTTCCAAAGCCCCTGCAGAGACACTTTTCACTAGACCAGGTTGCTCAGAGCTCCATCCAGCTTGGCTTGCATTAACATTCCTGATTATTTCATTGGGGATATGTTTCCACCAAAATTCTGTGTCACACATGCTACAAAGGAATATACATGGAAATCTACACAGCCTATTTTTGTCTGCCATCCTTAGATAGCATCTTAATTAACAAAAAACTTGTGGCAGCTCCCTCATCACAGAATAGAAAAATAAGTATTAAAATACATGACAAATTGGTCATCATGAGTCACAGAAAAGAAGTAAGGAACAAGTTCCAAGGCAGTGTCCAGATCTGCTCACACAGCACAGGAAATGGAGAAAACCACATCAAATCTCTGCTGAGTTTTTCTAGTAGGTTAATTCTGAATGATAATAGAGTTTCAAAATTAGGCTGTGCAGGCAGGTGTAATCATTACAAAGACTGATAGACTCTAAAGCACCAGTGTTCAAACCTTAATTTAAATCTCTGGTAGAATTCATATTAAGAGACAATAATATTAACTGGTTTCTGTTAGACTGCTGTGAACTTTCCATTATATAAAGCAGTCTGTAAAATATTTTTCCAGTAGACTGTTTGCTGTCCTAATTATACAGTGGGATATATAATCTGTATCGTTTGTAGTTCATTGTCTCCTTGGCAATTTTTCAGCAGTAAAATAGTAAACCATTGTATGCTTTTAAGCCAGTAAATAGCTCAAAAATAAAATAAATTTATTTTTAAAGATCTAATTCTCCTCTTTTGATTGTTTTTCTTACACAGGAAATTTTTAGTCTGATAGAGATCAAATGAGGATCAAAATTGACAGTTTTAAGAAGAGAAAGTTGACAGAGATTATAAAATACCAATTTGGGAGGTTGTGTTTAAAACTGGAATTGTTTAGGTTCAAAGGACAGGGAATTCATTAAAGAAGCTACTAATAAAAATCATTGTGGCCTTTTATTTAGTTTTCAATATAAAAATTATTTGACATTTGCATTACAAACTCTGTCCTCCCCGAGGGAACAGTGATTTCTCTGTGCACAGGGTATGCTCTCTGGAACACAGAAAGGTTATTGCCAGGCAATCAATCATTCCAGCCACCCAGCAGCCTTGTAAAGAGCCAGCCAAACTGTTCACTCCAGGTTGCCTCGCAGCTGCTTTTCCATTTGAGCAGGGTATAAACACACATGCATAATCAATATTGTAATTTAATTCCCACCCTCTAATGCTACTGTAATTCCTGGCAGATTAATTCTCAAAGAACTGCACCTGGAAAGAGTACAGGATGCTCACAACAGCTCAGTAGTTTTTAGGGCCATCAGGAAGATGCTCTCAATCACAACAGGCTGCTCGTGCCACAGTGATGGCTGGTTAGTGGCTCCATTACAGCTGCCAGGTGCTAACAGTGAGTTTAATTCCATATAAATCCTAGGGCTGATTAGAATAGGATTTCAACAGTGATGGTATTGATAATAGTACTGAAACAGGAAACATCCCCCTGTCCCCAGCCATGTGAGTCCCATCACCCTTGCTGCTGCTGCTGCAGCCCTGAGCTCAGGTAGTGTTGCAGGCAGTGAAGAAGGGAGAGGAAGGAGAGGAAGGAAGATAGATTGATTCCAGGTGCTCCACACCAGATGAAAAGCTTGCAGAAGTGTCAGTTCCCCTTGATTTTCAGGCAGCTTCTCAGTCAGTTCATGGTCCCAGCTCCACTTGACTCAAGCAGGGCTGTGTCAGGACATGCCTCTCCGAAATGTCAGGCTGCCTGCCAGGGTCAGGGTGTGCAGGAGGGAGCACAATCTGCTGTCACGCTATCCCTGCACAGACAGGACAGCCTGCTCCTGCCAGCAGTGGTTTTGTGAGCACAAATGTATACACAGAACTCGCAAACAGAATTACTCCAGAACAAAAATATTTGTGATACTGTTCTGAGGTGTCAAAGAACAGTAAAAACAAGAAACATTTGTTCTTCATGAAGGCAGTTGTTTTTTGTTTAAGAAAAAGCTTATTTTAAAATCCCAGGAGAAAAGGTCCTCAAAGGCTTTTCAATCCTAGATCTCAAAGTACCTGATAAAAAGCAAAACCACCATTCCTCCTTTTACAGGCGAGTCAAGAGGTATAATGGACTTATCAAGGATCAACACAGAAATGTTGAAACATAGAAAAGAACCAGAAATTGAACCCATTTCCCAAGTGTGGCAAAATGGTTTTCCAAAGCACAGAACTCTCAGAATTGGAATGGATATACCTGTATACACACACACACACACATATATATACACACACAGAAATCTGACTGTTAGGCCTCTTTAAGGCTATCATAATTCCATGCCTCATCTTTTAGATCTTATTCATAAGTGATAACATTTAAGGGCCAACCTCAGCAGGTGAAACACTTGTGCTGAACCTAGTAATTTCTGACAGTTTTAGGAACTGCACTCTGATTTCACAGGGTGTGAACAATTTAAAAGAACTGGGAATTCTCCTTATGTTACATGAATTATTTACCATGGCAGTGCCACAGACTCAGTGCTTCAAGAGAAACTCCAACCTCTTTAGGTCACTGTCCTTAAATTGCTCTCCCAAAAAGAAAATTAAAAAAAAATCAACAGATAACCCACAAAAATGCTAGATTATTTATGTAAGTTTATTTGATTAAAAGTCACATTAAACCCAAAGGGGCCATTGTGAAAATGTTGAAAATTTTCTAAAGAGGTGCACAGATCACTGGACTCAATGCAGCTCTGGGATGCACCTGCAGCTCCAAGCATTATTAGGGCAAGAAAGCCTCCAGTTGCTAAAGATATGCAATATACTAGAGCAGGAGAAAGCATGCACTGCTTCAAGCTCCACAAACAGAATTTCTTCACTCTCTCTCCCCCTCCTTCCCAAGCTGAGCTCACCTTCCTCATTCAACTCACTGGCAGCTTCCTCAGCTGAAGAAATCAAAGAACAGCACCCCCAAGGGTAAGCTCCACTGGGATATTCAGAAAAGCAACTTGTGAATCAGAAAAACCTGTGTCTGTACTCCCTGCTCCTTTCTGTACAACTTCCCCCTCCCACACACACAGATATTTTCAATCCAGCATTACCACAAGCATTATTTTAGGAAGTGTTTTATCAAATGAAAGGCTACCTTTTTTTTGTTTTTTTTAATTCATGTTCAGATAGTAATTCATAGATATCAGCATTCTCCAAAAGAAAACTGCTCTGGAGCAAAGGGTCTGTCCTCTGCCATCTGTATTTATTAGCAGGGAGATCATGTTTCTCCCAATAAAATCAGGGCTCTCATTCACAGGCACTAACAAAAGGACAGATTCTTCTAAAGGCATCCAAAAGAGCAGAGGAGCAGAGCAACCCACCTTCCACTACAGATGAGGAATAAAACACATTCCTGTCTGCACCAACATCCCAACTCTCATCTCACCTGTGGCAATTGCACCTCAGAATAGCTCAATTCCCCTCAGAGATGTTGCTATAACACATGTCACTACAAATGGGATCAGAAACAGTGTGACATTGAACAGCAAAACAGACTGCTGCCAACAACCACTTGGATTTTTATTTTTTTTAAAAATTTACTTCTGAGAGCATTATTTTGTGTCTTATATAATCACTAGCAGTTTACATATCTCTACATTTTTAAATACTGTTGTATAGCTTTAAATGAAATAAAAATTTAAATGAAAAGATATCTAGACTGAAAATGCCTCTGGAATTACTTTGAAAAGTAATTTTTTATCATTTTTTCTATCACAAAAAGATACTTTATTTTAAAGAGAGTGCATTCAGGTGATGAATCATGGCCTCAGCAGAGATTTTACAGTCTGTGATTGAGTCATAAAGGAGAACAAAGCTGAGAAGTGAGCCAGGGTAGCTGGCAGCTGGGAAGACAAGGACACAGGCAGCAAGCTGGGGGTGAAAACACACCAACACTGCACAAAGGATAAAAGAAAAATTATCAAGGTTAAATAGAGGCATTCAACTCTCACAGTCCAGCTCCAGGAGATTGAATATAAGCTTTTTTAAAATGCTTCATTCTAATCTGATATTGACAAAGATTATGATTATGTCACACATCAGATTAGGTCTTCTGATGCCCCTCCTGAAAAAGCCTAATGCTGTTCCAAAATTAATGTTTCATGTTAAATATCTCTCTATTTTTCAGGAAACACAAAAAATTATATTTTTTCAAAAGCTTCACGCAGGTTTTTTTATTGTCCCAGATTTCAACTTTCCTGCCATTGGGGCAAAGATCATGTATAACTGACTTTTTTTCTGTTTATTTAAATGATGTTTTAAGAATTGGAGGTCTGACACCTTCTTTGGGGGTAGGTTTAGGGGGGTGTAAATTTTATATTTATGCCTCCTCAGCCCTAGGCCTTTGCATTGACCAATTTATTTTTCCACTTACTTCAAGCCATCAGCCTATCTCTGCCATTAGCTCTGATTTATAATGCCTAAGAACATAATCCAATCATGAATCTTCTTTGGGAATGCTGCAGTGGCATGAAAAACTCCCATTAAGTACTCTTCCTAGGATAGGAAA
Source organism: Pycnonotus jocosus (assembly GCA_013400435.1). Taxonomy (NCBI): domain Eukaryota; kingdom Metazoa; phylum Chordata; class Aves; order Passeriformes; family Pycnonotidae; genus Pycnonotus; species Pycnonotus jocosus. The sequence continues at coordinate 14,699 of VWYP01033785.1, forward strand.
CATGAAGTTTCCAGGGCTATCAAACATGTGAGAGGCTCTTTTGTCTGACATTCTCATTCTAACCCTTGCAAATTACCTGTTCGGCAGAGAGCAAGCACATCAGGCACCTACAGGTAGGGAGGAAAGGGATTTCCTGTCTGGCAAAACTAAGATTTCAAAACACTCCCTCCTCACAACCAGACAGAACAGAGTCCTTTCAAACCTTTTCCCCAGCAGGAAAGAGAAAGACCAGTTAACCAAATTAACCAAAAGCTAGAATGAGGGAAATCCAGAGCTCAGACTCCCAGTGTGAACTGGGCAGAGCAGCCTCAGCTTCTACCAGAGCATCTCACTTGGGTCATTCAGAGGTCTCCATGCAGCAAACTCCTCTCAAATTTCCAGTTTCCAATTAAGAAATCTTATTGTTTCCTGTCTTTTACTGAGAGTAAATAATTCTAACAAATCTCAATTTTTTGCACCTAAACACTTCTTATTAAAATTCCACGTTTTGCTTGTTGTCAACCCATGCTTTTGTCACATATTGCATTGGATTGCTATGGGGTAGGATATTCTATTTTAAAACAATGCAGAGGAAGCCTGGAAAGTGTTGCCTCGCTAAACCTCAAAGCTTGCAAAATGAGGATTGCAAACAAAGAGAGCAGGATTTATTTATTCAGTCATTTTCACGATCTCACTGATGTTGTTCCTTGCTTTTTCTGTCTTTATCACTTGGCCACTTCTGCTGTAAATCGTCTACACAGAGTGGAGGAGGGCTGTAAAGTGATCTTAGGATTTATTACACTACTTTTGCAGGATAAAGTTCTGTGATGCAGAGTACAGAAGATTCCTGTGGAAACCTGAGCACTCTTTGGTCATTTTGATCTTTTCAGCTAAAACTTTCTGAAGTCACATGAGTGACATAGGAGCCTAACCCCTGAGCTTTCAGTCAGCTTGTGCCTCACTGTTAATGTTGCTTTTCAAAGGGAATTTAGAATAAAGATATAGGCAATGCTACATGGAAATATCAGATACAGTTCACTTAAACATTGTTAGAAGAGTTTTGCAATGTGATTTTATAGCCAGGAGTCACCGTTTCAGTCTGAACTATTTGGCAATTTTATATAGGAAGTGCCCTGTATTCCTGTGCAGTATCACATCACCTTCTCCTGAATACCAATGAAGATTCATCTTGGACACTGCAGTGCAATGAAGAACAAATTAATATCCACTGATCTGCCACTTGTCATAAAAAGTCTTGCCAGCAGTTCTCACACATCCCTTCTCTATTGTTTTGTCCAATCAATAAAAAGACTCATCACTGACTTTCCCATGAAAATGGAGAGGAGTGAGCACTTGCTCATCTTGTAAAGCACTGTGCTCTTCTGAGAAATGTTTGGCAGGTTCTGCTTCTTACAGTAACACTTTGCTTTAATGGCACTTTAATGCTGACTTGACAGTGGAAGTCCCACAGAAATGTTCAAGGCATCCACATTAATGCTAAATACAAGTCATTATGATTTTAGAGCTGGGCCAGGACAGAAATATCCAATCTGGCAGACTCCCTGGGAGCATGAGCGGGAGATGCCTGCTAACCTTTGGAACAGGCTGCCAGGCTGCAGATGAAACAATCTCCTACACCACACAGCACTTTCCTCACTGAGGCACCCAGCCCTCCTCAAGGCTTCCTCGCATCCCCTCTTCAAACCAAAGCTGCTCTCAGGTCCCTCCCTGGGGCACAGGGGCAGCAGACAGGCAGGCAACAGGAACCTGAGCCACAAATAGCCCTGGCTGTAACAGAGATGTGTGGCCAAGGATGAGCTCTGTGACTCCCTCAGAAGATATCCTGGAGCAGACAGAAGGGATCTTGCTCTTGCACACTGATAGTTTATCTTAAATGTGCAAGAGAGAAATGCAGCGTAAAATTTGCTGAGATTTGGACTGAAATTCAAACTTAGTGAGTGTAAATCATTCATGGTTTGAATCCCTTACTAGAACACAGAAACCTTGAGTCAGTTGCTGGATTTATCCCCTGCCCCTGCTTCTTCCTCACAGGGAGAGGGGAATTAGTCCTTGAGATTCCCTTACTCTGGCTACCAGTCCAGAGAGGGGACAGAGTGTCTCCCCCAGCTATGTACAGAAAGAGATGTGTTTATTAACACACTGGTATGCTCACTATAGCTGGAAAAAATATAAAGATCTTTTTTCAGACTCTGAATGAATCTACAAAGGCCAAGAGCAGAGCCACTGACTGGGTGTATTTTACATGTACATGCACTTTTCTTTCCCTTCCCTCCACACACACCTGAACAAGCACAGAAAAAACCAGACATGCAGGTGGCTCTTCCGTTTTCTAATTTTTTTCCCCCAAAGTTAAAGGCAGATTTTCAACAAAAGAAAGTGTAAGCCAGGCAAAAGTAAGGCCATGCAGCTACTGAGGGGAGTCCCACCTTTGGAACAAAGAATAGGCTGGATCTTGAAGCAAGAAAGTTAATTTTCCTTCCAAAACTTGTCCTTTAAACGCCAAATATTGCTGACCCTGACACCCATATCTCTATCAAATTACACTTTTAATCTTACTCATCTTCAGCTCTTTATTTTAACTGCTTTGTCTTGAGCCAGCCCTAGACAAGCCATCAGTTTTTAAGTAAGTCATGTGTAAAAATCACCGGTAGAAAGCCAAAACAGCCCAGCTGCTTGCAGCATATCAGCCTCATGTTTCAGCATGATTTCATGGGCAGGGAGCAGCCTGATGTGCAATTTCCCATCATTTGTCTGCCCCACAAAGTTTCTCCACTGGGGCTGCTGGACATGTAGAGCTCAAATAAATCCGAAAAATTAATCCTTACCTTTCTTCAAAGCAAATCTCTGTGTTGAGAGAGAAAATTATTCATAAAGAGTAGGCACACATAGCCCTCACTGCAGCACTATTTCTGATCATTGGCTACTATAACACTGGTAGGAAAATACTGCTAATTATAAAAAATTTGAGCAGCTTAATTAAACGACCTCCATTTCAAATAATACAGGCCAAAAGTAATTAATAAAAGTGATGCAGAAATCCCTGCAATAATATTTCATATTTACTGTTGGAGAAATAATCCTTTAAAAAGGTCAAATGGGCTCCAAAGGTGCAATTGAAAAGAATAAATTCTCATGCAAGTTTAAATTCAGTTATGGGCTGCAGAGCAGGTTCCAGGCAATGTCTGTGTGGCGAGACAGCTTCTCTGTTTGCAGTAACTGCAGAGACAGCTTCTCCATCTACAAAAGAGATAATGGTGTTGACCTTCTTTGTGCATTCCTCTGACATCCACTGATGAAAAAGATGCCGTAATAAATACACTTTCTCCTTAGACAGTAATCCTCTGAAGTTTCTGTGCAACAAGCAAGAGTTATATCATCTTTTTCTGCCCCAGCATAGAGAGATTTGCTCTTGAGAAAAAGGCAAGAAAGACAGAGAGGGAAACATCCTGCTAGGAATAGAGATATTCTTTGTTAAACCACAACAAGCAACTAGGAACCAAGCCATGAGGGTAGCTGCCACCGCTACCAGTGCTGACCATCTCCTTTTCCATGAGCAAGCCTGGAGTGAACGGCAGCTCATGATTCATAGCTCTCTCTAAATAGTTAGAAAACATTACATTTTAAAAATTCCAGGAGCTGGCTGTTGTCTTCTGCAACCATGGCAGACCTCAGCAGGCAACACGAGAGTTGAGCCTTTTATTGTGCAGATAAAAGAGAAAGTGCCAGAATATCATTAGCCTTCATTTCATAGTCAAAAATCAGGGCAAATATTATTAGAAACATCTCCCCAGAGCAGAGCATGCAGCCCTGGGACGTATCCACTGCAGGTCAGGGCTTCAAATTTGCCTTCAGCACCACGGGCCCAGAGCTAGAAATTTCCTCATGAACACTGTCAGGCCTTCTGTAACCTCTCTTTTAAAATATATTTAGCTCTTTGCTGAAAGGCACGAAGTGTTTTGCATCAGGGATTGCCCATTAAAGTCCTGACTGCTTTATGGATGTCACGATGGATTCAGTCTCTCTAAGCTGCCCACAGATATGTTTTTAGAGACTAGCAAACCTTTACTGTGATTCAAAAGTTGAAGGCACAAAGCGAGTTCAGAGCCTAAGAAATAAATCATAGGGCTCATTTCAAATAAACATGAAGCAGTTTTGACTTATTTGCAAACACAAGGAGATATGTCAGGTCATCTTACTGGCAGCACCATCTTCCTTTGCCTCACCAGAACTTTTCTTTTACCCCAAGAACAGAAGCAGCACGGACAGCAGTGGGGCACAGCTCTCACAACATTCACATTTGCCTACTGCCAGCCCAGCTAAATTTACCCACTGAAAGCTGCAGTATTTATTTAGTAGGAGACAATTTTTAAAAAATCCACTTTATTTTTGCTGTCTCATTCCAGTCTATAAGATTTCTTCCCTCAGTTTCAAATAGAGGGGGTGAAAGCTCCTAAGAAGAAAGTTTATTTGCTAAGAACATGATTTCTACAGCTTTTCAGGACTTGAGAGAAAAAAAGGAAAGAGCATAGAAAATGAAAAGGCAGGAAAACTAGCATATTTGGAATAGTATAATCCCAAAGTGCAGTTCTTATATTGCATGAATCCTGTCCAGCCTCAGTGGAATATTAGGCCTGAGTTTGATAGCTTAATAGGAGAGATTACAAAAACTGACACATAAAACCAGCAGTTGGGAAGTACAGAAATTCATTTGTAGCACGATCTACATTCTTGAGGGGGTAGTGTTAAATCTGCCAGGAGAAGGTCAAGACCACACAAAGAAAATAAATCAAGGCATGGCTATGTGGACCTGTCCAAAGGTTAAGGATCTAAAGGATATGCAGATACTCTAACATATCAACAGCCCCTGGGGGATAATTGCTTAAGCAAGTCCATTTGAGCAGCTCTGAACAGATGCTTTAGTAGGTATATCGACTATTGCCCTGCTTTGTGACACTATTTATTACCTGCTGAGGCTGGGAACAAGAGATACTGTAGATACATAGCTGATTCTCTCTAATCATGTGTATCCTTGCAATATCCAGTGACCCAGAAATACATTCCCAGAGGTACCATCTCCCACAGGCAGCGAGTACATAAAGTAACACCAGATAACTTGCAGGAGGAATAAAGCCTGAATAGATTAACCACAAAACAGGTTGTTTGGCTGAATTTTCTTCTCACTGTAAATTACAGCTGTACTGTTAAATGCACACCTGAGATAATACTGGAGCTGCTGGAAGTATATAAAAGACTCATCAACTTTATTCTTGGCTCTGAATGCAGAGCCCATGGCTGCTCAGCCTGTTGGCCCAAGTTTCTTCAACCACAAATTCTTTTCCTCTTCTTCCAGGCATCACACATACCAATACTGTGTGTTTCACCTGAATTTCTTCCAGTTCAGACTGGGAATAGGCTCACACCAGTTTATTCAGGGCAAGCATGACCATGGTGGAAGTGCAATGGGGAGAAGGCAAAGCTCTCCCTGCACATCCCATCAGGGGTCTAGGGAGACAAAAAGACTCCTGCCTGCACAGGTGGCCAAAGCCAGGTTTATGCATCACTAACTTCCCTCTTACAACACTCCTGGTTACACTCCTGTTGCCTACAGTGTAGCAAGAAGTGATGCTTGAAATAAATCAGCAATTTGCATAGGACATAGTAGCTGTGCTGGGCACAAGCTCAAAAGCTGTCAGCTCAGTGAACTCTTACTGGGACAGTGACATTTTAGTATGGACCTTAAAAACATCCACCATTTGTAATTATGTCCAGCAAGTCAGCCCTAAACTATTTTTTCTAATATCTACTCTTTTAGAATCATTAATTCCTATCAAACTCCTACATTTTGAAGTTTTGCTCTTCTTTATCTGTGCTTCAGGTTTGCAAAACAAGTGCACCAAAGATCACCCCTGCCCAGCACAACCATGAGCAGCACTTCACCTCCCTCCTGTCACAGAGCCAGCTTTCCCAAGGGAAATTTTTGATCCAATAAAACCTGAGTCTGACATTTGGTTGGGACTTTTGGACATCTGGCGTACATAAGGGTCTGCTGGAATGCTCAGCCATGTCTGCAGTGTACAGACATCCACTGCACACAGCCCACACAGTGCACCTGAGCCTGTCCAGCAGCAGTGGATTTACTGTGCCTGGGCTGGACAGATTATTCATGGGAATAGGCTGAAATGACACGTCCCAAAAGCACTGCACTCATGGTACAGGTGTTGACCATATGTGTACTGTGTAGCAGTGGGATCTGACCCTTTCCCTTCATATTTGATCAGTGACTTTGCTTAATCAAGAGGAATTTTACACCTTGGCACACCTCAGCATCACAAACAGAACAGTGAGGGCAACAGAAACTGAACAAACATTAATTTGAAATACTGAGAAAGAGAGAGAGAGCAATTTACAGCAGGAATACAAACTAAGGTGTCTCTAATGGAAGACAAAGAGATATTCAACATTTTTTATCAAAGCTGGAGCAGGCAGCCCTGTGAAAGAAGATACATTGAATATTTAGGATCCTTGATTTCAGGTTCTGGGCAAGCACAAAATGCTCAAAGTTCATGCTTTAGGTCTCAGTGGGCTGGGCCAGATACTCAGATCTGGAATTGAGAAGCTGGGCTGCACTGGTCTGTGATCAATGTCTTAAACAGAGGGAATGTCATCATTCCTGCTCGTTCACTACCTTCCCCCCACAAACAGACCTCTTCTTTTCTAAGCCGATGCAAGAAAATGGTTGCTAAAAAAGAATTCAGAATCTTGACAATTTGGACAATCCTCCACTAATCTTCCCTTCAGGGTGCCCACAATCCTTTAAAGCATGACAAACTGACAGAGGGAGCTCCTTTATAATCACTGGGCTCTATGTCTTTATGAACTGGCTCTTCTGTATGCAGCAGAAAACCTGGCAAGGCAGACACTGTCAAAGGAAGGTGGAAACAGCCCTATTTAAGAGCTCTTGAGGGGCCACCAGATGAGAGGGAAAGATCTGTGCACAATAATACGACTCTTCAGGTACAGAGGGAGAAAAAAGCTGCTACAGCCTCACTGGAGAAGAATCCCACATGCCTGCTAATCTACGTACCAAAGGTTAATTGACACTTAAAAAAAAAAAAAAAATTAGAAGGCACTCAAAGCCAAAAAACCAGCCTGCCAGAGAGCAGAATCTTCTCCCCACCACTGTTGTGCTGGTTTAAAGTTATTTGTGCCAGAGCCAAACTGACACATGCAGAGCGTTACAGCTCCAGGCAGCTTTTGGTTCAGTGGGGTTCAGAAAGTTGTGTGTGCAGTGACAGCAGAGTTCATCCTCCCCCTCCATATTTTATTTTCTTTTTAGGATTGTCTCTGTTTTGATAATGCCACCCTGATGCTTCCAAACTGGTGGGGGGAGCACATGGAAACACACCAGCTGCTGACAAGCTCATTCTGAGCTGCACCCAGGCTAGAGAAATTCTTCCATAGATTGAAAAGACACGTGTCAAACAACTTTTAAGAAGCCAGCTCTGACACATTTCCAACTGCAAATTTCACACCAATTTTTTTTTTTTTCCTGGCTATCTGATATTGAGCTCAAAAACATTGCAGTGATAAAGTAGTCACCTGCCATATGGCATTCCAATTGCTGAGGATGACCAAGCCTGAGCTCACAAATTATTTTTCACTCAGACACCAGAAACAGCATTATAACAGTGTGGACAGAATGGATACCATGCTGTAGGGTAACACACTGAGATGCAGACATAGCCCATCCTGTTATACATAAACACACACAGTTATTTTTATATACACATATAAAGCTTTCCTCTGAGTCTCGATTTAGAGACTAGGACTATCATGAATAAACTTGGAAGATGAGAAACAAGATCTCTTAAATATCCATGTAAAACTCAAAAGTTGAATTGTATTACCAAACACAGCTTATTCATATATTACTGCGTATAGTAGAATAAAAAGTAGTACAAGAATTGGACAACTTTATACTAAAATAGTTTCCAAATGAGCTATTACATGAATTCTAGCACCATTCCCAATTTTCAAGATTATATATGTTATTGCAAGATACTTAAACAAAAAACAAAAAAGAATATGGATGTCTGAAAACAGAATCTCTCAGATAATAAAACAATTTCCAAACCTATTCTGTTTTTTATTATTATGGCACTAAATTTATAAGTATGTCAGCAAATATTTGTGCTGCACCTGTGGGAAAGCAGAATTAAGGTTAACACCTATGCTTAAAAAAAATAGATTGCTTTTAAAGATTATAATTCACAAGCTGTGCATACTAATGCTACTTCATCCTTCTCAGCAATTAACAAAGATGAAAAGAGAGACTGGCTAAACAAATAGACTTTGAAGCATCCTTTCATCTATTTAAGAAACTGGTGGGATCTTATTGCCATCACTTTGCTGTGTTTTATAGCTTCCTGAGAATCTTAACTAAAAAAAAATCAATCTGCTTGGAGCAAGTCCTACAGGTATTTTTCAAATTAGAAATACCTGAAAGTTTATCATTCCCCTCTCTTTCATAGAGCTCTTGACAAATATGATTGGAAAAGATTGATATTTTGTCTCCTCATTTCCTGTACTTGAAAGATATTTTCTCCATGAGTCACTGTTTCAGCCTGTCATTCCTCCATTCTGGGGCAAGCAGGAACAGCTCCTGCCAAGAACCAGCCTCTCATCCTGAAAGGCCAGGATGACGAGAGGCATCCACAGCAGGGATCACCTGGGTGGAACAGGGGGGGAAAGTCACTTGGGAAGTGATATTGTGAGCTGAATAAATCCAGGGAGAGAACACTGCTGGTATAGCAAATAAATAAATAAATAAATAAATGAAAATGGGGGACAAGCCCCCTGTTTTGTGTTCCAGGACAATTAAATTGTCACCACTTACACCAGCAGTAACAATGGTACCTGCACACGTGCAAAGTGACAAGCAGACTAATCACACAGCAAGATAAAAAGATCCATCTCAAAAAAGCTGTTGTTCCTTGTCTGACAAAGTAATTTAAAAATCTAAAATGCATTATTTTTTTTTTTTTTAAAGAAAGTCTTGGCTTAACCTCTTCCCTGTCCTTACAAAATGGAGGAAGACTTGAAATGAATCTGGAAGTTCACACTGTAATGTGACTGTGAGAGTAGAAGGGAAAAAAAAAATAAAGAGAGAAAAGAAAGAAAACCCTCAGTGGGCTCTGACACTCTTCAGAAATTCAAAATCCCAGCAGTTTGCTCAGGGATGCCAAATGCATGTTATCATTGTGGCAGGTGACCCCCAAGCTCAGGGCAAAGCCCAGGTGAGGCCAGGGCAAGGCTGGCACAGGGATTCAAAGCAGGCCCTGAAGAGCTCTTCCAACAGAAGAGCACAATTTAAGCAGCCACATATTTAAATGCTCTGCTGAAAGAAGGCTTTTGTTTTGAAAGTTCCTGTCAGTGCTTTCTTTTAATAGGAAATCAATATATCATTTGTTTTCTAGAAAGTAGACACCCGTCCTTCAGGACTTGTGCAGCCAAGTTTAGCTCTGCTGGAAAATTGAGTAGTTTTGACCTAACTTTTCTTTTTTCATGAATGTCACTTTCCTTACCCTGGGGATAGGAGGTAAGTGAAAAGAGAAGGGAATGAACGTTATGGTATGAGTTCTACATAGTACTAACCATGGCTGAATTACCAACTCCTAATTATTTTCAATGCTGGCAAAGCTGAAATCCAATGTGAGCTAAAAAAGCGATCAAAAGATAAGAAAAACGTGATCTGTTTCCATTGTGTCTGGCTTTTGCACCGGCAGCAGGAGGAAGAAGAAATTTGATAGGGCTGGTTGCCAAGAACCCTGCCCTGCAAGCAGACAGAGATGAGGCTTGGCAAAGACTTGGCAACAGGAGAGCCTCAACAATCTCCTTTAATATCAATTCAGGGCACAGAAAAGAGAACCTTGGTTCAAAAAATACAGGAGTGAAGCGTCTTACTCATCCTCAGAATAAAGTGAGGGGCTCTTGGGCTTTCTGAAAGGAGCTGCAGGGGGAAGAAACAAGGAGCAGGCTCTGGTCTGTTCACAGGCTCATGCAACAGTTCACCACCTTAGGCAGATTGGAATATAAAAGCAGCCTGAAGAAAACAGCTTGAAACCCCTCCTTCTCTTCCTTCCTGAATTACAGACTAAGCCATGGCCTTGTTGCAAGATGTTTATTTATAGCTGCTTAGAGTAGAATGCAAACAAACATCTTGTAACAAGCAGCCTGATGGCTTCCCATTACACATCCAGAGCTTAGCACTGCTTCAGCAGGTACTCAGCAGTGATGCTGAAAGACTAAGCCACTGTGAGAAAATGCAGAATTAAATCTGATGTCATGGACCCACCTTCATCATTCTTTCCATGGAAGGCTAATGTTCAAAGACAGAACATCTGATCTGCAATCTTAGCAAGAAATAAATCACCAAACAGTCAATGATTAAAAGAGAACAATTTCAAAAGCAGCAGCTCATATTCACAAGGTACTAGAGCTGAAGCAGTAAAAATATGATAAATGGCAGTTCCATAGTCACACATAGGAAATCCACACTTAAAAGGAAGACACTGAAAATTAGACTCAAACACTGGATGAGTAACACTGAATTGTGTATATAGAGTATTGGATTACTCTTCAGTCACAAGTTAGAGGGCTAACCTGATTTTTTAGGTTTCTTTTTTAATATTGACACTATTAAAATTTGCAAGCTGGGATCTCCTGTTTTGGTATGTCTTCTCCTTTTACATAAAAGCATGCTTGCCTATGTATGACAAGAAAAAGTCTTTGAAGGGAGAAGATTCAGCCCTTTGCTCCAGAATGACAGTCCTTGCAGATGGGCACAGACTGTGCAGACAGAATTTCTCCCTTTGGCTTCCTGACCGTGCTGTGCCCCTTCCACAGCAGATATAAATATCTGATTTAACTGTGCTGCTGGTCACAGCACGATGTTCCAGGGTGCTGGACACTGCACAGCTGAGGACACAATGCCTGGTGTGAGGTGCTAACTGCCCACATGCTCTACAACTTATACTCCCAAGCCTTGACAATCCAAGGTTTCTGTATGAAAACACTAGTTAAATCTCTTCTTCTGAAGAAACCTACTTTTCTTACAGCTAGAAGATGCTTAAGGGGAACACAAATTATGGTATGGCACCAACAATGCCAAGGTCATGGATTCAACCCTGTATGGGCCATTCACCCAGGAGCTGGGCTTGATGACCTTTGCGGGTTCCTTCCATATCAGGACATGCTGTAAACCCTGTAAACAACATTTCATTCTTACCATGCTTAATATGCTATGCAGCCAAGACAAGAAAATCGGGACCCTGATGCAATTGTGTTGCTGGAGAAGCTGGTGCTACTGGTGTGCCTTGTCAGGCTGGTGGAAGGTCCACATGGATCTGAGACAAGAGCCAGGGAAGCAGCTGATGGGCAGGAGAGACAGATTGAACACTCTGCATCATCTCATTCCTGAGGAAGCCCAGCAGGTAAACATGGGCATATTTGAGTATCAGGTAAAGAAGAAGTTTAAGTTATCAAGGTTCCTCTCTAGAGCTGAAGGAGGCAGATGTGCAGTTTTTACACAGCACAGCTTTACTAGCAGGATTGCATCTGCTTAGCTCAGCCATTTAAGAATCTTAGGAATCAAAGTTGCTAACTTGTGTAAACATAGATGTACCTACACAGGATTGAAACAGGCTTGGATTTGTTTGCCAGAACAAGCTAAGGTATTTAAACACACTGACATTAAAGATCTTCCAAAGTTTAACTGGATCAGTTTTTAAGGCAATTTTGAAACTGTGAAACTAGCTTGCTGTTTGGGGTTTACCTTTGTGCATATAGTCTAAAATATAAATTTCCATACTGTTCCTATACCAGCACTTCCATCATTCCTGGCAAAAACCTGATTAACCTGCCAGGACTGCCATGTTTTTACAAGTCCTTTTGTATGGTCTGACTGCAGCTCTGAAGTATTTAGCCTGCTCTCACCTCACTGCTGCCTTGCTGCTCTCGGCTATTAATCCCCAAAGTAATCATCCCTGACCTGAACTTGTTCCGATCTCTTTCTTGTTTTGCCTCAGGTTATTCACTTTCCACTGCTACACAACTTCTCATGGAATAACCTCCCCTCCCAAATGTCTTCAGTGACACTGTCATGCCATAATTTCAAGGGAGAAGAAAAAGATAAAACTATCCTAAATTCAGATTCACATTCCAAATAATAAAGAATATGTTATTTTCAGTACTCCAGAAAGCTGCCATTCAAGACACTGACCCAATTTCCTTTTCAAATGGACAAATCAGATTCTCTTTAATCCTCAGAAGGCAGTATGGATCCAAAATTTCCTTGAGAATTTTAATCATAGCAGGCTCTTCCACAGAATGAGTTTGGTTTTTATGTTGTGCACAGTTTATTTTTAATGTCTACAAAGACTGTTGCAATTAAGACTCAGGGGATTCAGAACAGATGCCCAGAACCATACAAAGAACATCTGTGGAAAAAGGTCTTTAATTAAAAGAAAATCCTTATAAAGGAATTATTCCTTATAAAGGAATTCCTTATAAAAGAGTTTTAAAAAAAGAAAAATCTTTTTTTGGCTCTTCTGTTTGAAAATAATTTTTAAAAAATTAAAATTCTATGAAAAGCAAATAGTTTAGGTTTGTAAGTATCTTATTCCATCAGCTGATTCAATTAAAATCCTACTGCTTTAGTGACTTCTATGAAAGTCAGTAATTCCGTTTCTCCAATTATTCAGAGTCCATTTTATTTTCGTCTTATTTAAATAACTACTTCAGATGGAAATTAAAAGCAAGAACCTAAGAACTCTCCCCCCAGTCTATTATGTACTCAAAAAGTAATCAAGTATTTTAAATGGACAAGCATATCATTGAATCATGAAAACAGAAGTCCCCACTGTATGTGAAGAACCATGGAGAGAAAATAAAACCTTCCAACTGTTGGCTATAAAAACAGACAAAAAAGCCTTCCAGAATCTACTAAGAGAATAACAAAAGGAAATAAGCTATTGTCTCCTACTGTGTGGAGAGGCCTGGGGGGTGGGGGAACAGCGATGAAACAATTCTCAGGTCTTACTTTTTGTGTACAAAGCCAAGAAAATCTCAGAGGAAATGACTTCCAGAGTCAGTGATAAGTGCTGAAATGTTTCCAGTGGAGAGCAGGATACAAATCCTTATTTTTCCTTTGTGGGTGAAGAGGTCACTAATGTGAGCCCAAACAGAATGCTACAGAGAGACACCAAGATCTCAGGAGTGGTGCTTCCCTTTCATGGTTAAATGAAAGTCACTGGTGGAAGCAAGCCTCTTGTTAGGTGCAGGCTCACATTGCTCCGTGCATAACAACTGGATTCAGTCTGCTATATCCATTTATTGGGGAAGGATGAAAAAAATAGAGAGAGAGTTGTTTTCCCAGAAAAAAAAAACATGAAACAGAAAGCAAAACTATTTTTAAGGACCAATTTGTTGTTGCTGCTACACCTCGTGAAGACACAGCCTCTGATCAACCTTGCCTGCAACCTCCTGGTGGGAAAGTGAGTATCAATAATGGAGAGGTGAGAGTGGGAGAGCACCAAGATTAAAGAACTTCCTTTGCTGTCCAAGCTGCTAGAAAACAAAACAAGACAAACTGCTTCAAATACTTTCTTATTTGTTGTAAGCATCTAGCTGTGTACTTAGCACACTTGTGCCTTACAAAAAATCCAGGAAAGCTTTGGAGTTGTGATGTTTCACCCAGCCTGAGAAACACTGAAAGGAAAACTCCTTTCCTGTGCCTGAGCAAGGCGATGAGAAAGATTCAGAACCCTGCAGAGCCCTGTAGAGCTCCTCTTCACTGCACAGCACAACAAACATTTATATCACAGCTCCTCATCACACTGGGTACCTGAAAATGGATCAAGCATCTGATGGTGTTTCCTTCAGTTATCCACCAAAACATGGGAAGCCAACCATGCTTTGGTCATGGTTGATATGGTTAAAGGAAAAGAGATGCTGGAAGATAGTTGAGGAGATAAAACCCAGAAATATATAAACACACATATATATATATATCTTCCCTAATTCTTTGAAGAACTTTTCAACTTGGATCAGAGCTGATACAGTGAGGCTGAATCAAGAAAATAGTCTGTTTGGGGGTGCAGTCCTCCATGAAGTCTTCATGAACCATCCTTCATAAGAAGAGCCTGATCCATTTCATTTCTTGATATTCTGCATTCCAAACAGGCCTTTCCAGGCAAATCCTGTTCCACTCCAGACCTCCTTGAGTCTGGAGCACTTAATATAAACTTGGATTGATAAAAGCATAGCCAAAATCACAAACCCTTGAAATTAAGAGACAAGTTCAAAACTAACATGCAAGCAGAGGAACAGATCACTTGCAGCTTACAAAGCTTCTGTACTTACCCAAGAGTCTCAGGAATAAAGAAAACAACATTCACACATTTGCTGTGCTATGGTCCCTGATAGTGCCTTCATCCCTTACAATTTCAAGAGAAGTGCCTCTTCTTTTCCCTGCCCTCACCACCCAATCCCCTTTTTCTTCTTCCCTGTAAAATCACCATCTCTTCAATATCTTCCATCTGTTTTGCAGGAACAAAATATTACTGAAAACATAAAGCATGGGATGGGAAAAAAAGTGAACAAATTTCAGGACCTTTCATATGCAATATAGAACAAAATTAGGTAACCATGCCATAATGCAAACTGAATCACAACCAGGTAAGGTTTTTGTGATGTAATCTAAAATAAAAAAAAAAAAATCATAACAAATGCAAAATTTGAAACAGAAGTGTCCAGAGAACTTGGAATTCAGTTCTGTAGTTCATTCAGGTACACTGATTTTTTTACTTACTTCACATTTTCTGGGAAACTTCTGTTTACTTGATGGATATAGGTATAGGTAGAATCAGAGCTAATCCTTCTAGCTTACTCTGACATTGCTCCCTTAACAACCATGACTCAACTGTGGATCCCTAAAACCTGAGCTCATAGAAGAGATTTCTGGGCAGGAGTTCAAGAGGGCTGCCAGTCAATAGCTGTGTTTTATTACTACAGGATCAGTTATTCCATAATCATTCTTGGTGAATGCAAAAGAACAGGTTTGGTGGGAACTCTACAATTTTTCAAAGTGCTCAGTTCCAGCACTGCAGATGCTGGAATCAATGTCATTGCTACCAAATGGCACAAATGCCGGGATAAAGTGCCATTTGACAGATGGAAGTGCAGCTTTCGTTAAAAAGGCTCCTCATCTTACTATTTTAAAAGCAGACTTCTTTCTTCGTTACTCATTTATGGCAAGCCAGTTACATTTTATCTGAACAATTCATCTGGTTCTCAAGTCAGATTTATGGTGTAAACTTGCAATAGCAATAAAAAATGTGAGGAAGATGTCACCCTCGAAGATTTCCCGTAAAGCCAACACCTTAAACACCACACCAAACCAATTCCTGAGCCTCCTCCTGTGTGAGCAGTCCCAGCAAAAACAACTGAGGCAGGAATGTTCGTGTTATGAACACAGCAGAGAACACATTAACTGTGGTCTATACCATCAAGAAGGTCACACCAAACACATCTTTAAGCAGTTTTACAACATACATGAGAATAAAAGGAACAAAAAAATCATTGTCAGAAAGTTGCTCTTCAGTGTAACAGACTTTTCCTTCTATTCCTTTTTTTCTTTTTTTAAGAAAACAGATAGTGCTGCTTTGCTCTTTGTATAATTCCTGTACTTATTTCCAAATGCTACTGAATAAACCCAGTCTTTCATTAGTTTGCTTATTATGGTTCTTTCACTCTTTATTTTAAGTCCAGATTAGCCAGAACATTTTATCTTCAGGGAAACTGTTCTCATCATCTTTCTTGCCACGTGGAAGTAGCTGAAAAATATTAATGAAAGATTCACTAGGGCAAATTTTCTGTAAGTATAAGCAACATCAATATTTCAATGTCTGAAAAATGTGGCCATTCTCTTGCCTTGAGTAGGTTGTTAGAAATCATTGGACTTAAACGGATTCAAAATTTCTTGCCTAATTCAGTACATACCTTGCTTATGAAAATTCATAGGGGGAAAAGGTATCTTTCTTTTTAAACAATATTTGGGGGCTAAGAACCTGCTGATGTTTTACAATCTGCTGGTGGTGTAGGTGGAGATGTGGCTGCTGATCTTTCCATCGTGGTCCTTGTAGACTGCTGCTTTCCCAGGCAGTTTCAGCTGTCACAGTTGCTTAGAGTGCACTGAGCTGTTTTTAGTCACTCATTCAAATATTCATAAGAACCGAGGGCTGCAGTTTGCTGTCTGGTAACAACTTCATTTTCTGCTCACACTGAGCTTGTCCTTGTGGGCTGCCTCTTCCCACTCAGATTGGCTTTTCCACAGCCACGTGAGCCTGGAAGGATAATGGAGATTCCCCGGGAGCAGGCGAGAGGGGCACGTTCCACCTTTTATCTTTGCTCGGCTGCGTGATGAAAATAATTGCAGAAGACAGTTATGGATTAACAAAGAGACCTGTGAAATGATCAGACCTGTATCAAGCACTGGCTTCTGCTGCCAGAGAGAGCACATGCTTTAATTATTTACCTTGCAGGACAACTCACGCCTTAGGATGGCTACATTTTTGTGCAAATATTTACTTAACAATATTGTACTTGAGCAGAGTAATGAAAATAGGTGTAATCTCATGTAATGTCCCTGGGAAAGACCAATGGACTGTGACATTTCCCTGCATGGGGGAAAGCACTAGAGTGCAACATTTCTATTATTTCATTAAAACTCTTGCTAAATAACCCCTCAGGGCAGCACCGTTTTGCCTTTTTAGCTAAAGGAAATAGCAGAAGAAAAGGAATCCACAACTGCTGCCAGTTAATAATAGTGTACGGTAGGATTTCTAAGAGAAAATACCACCTAGCACAGATGAAAACGCAGACACGCTTCAATTAGGGCAGCATTTACAGGAAGCTCCACAACATCCTGCAGTTACAAGGGCGGCTTCCAGCCCGTCGGGTATTTCCACAGCCGGGAGAAGGCACAAAGGAGGAAGCTCAGGCACCTCCCTTGCCTGTCTGCACATCATTGCTGCTGCCTCACCTCTGTGCTCTCGCTGCTTTGCACCAGCAATTTTCCTGGAGGAGCCTGTGGGCAGCCCCAGCACTGTCACCCACACAGAAGAGGACATGATCCCTCCACCCTCATCTCTCCATGCAACTGCAGCCCAAAATATGGGTTTACAGAAAGAATTCTGAATTAATGGAATGGGCAAGCCTCTCCCTGGGTACCAGCTAAACAAATTACAGAGATTTTTCCTTTTTCCTTTATGGAAAAAGGCTTAATGTCTATCAATAAAATATACTAGAAAAACATCACCTTAAAATGATCTTCCTTTTAATTACGCTGTCATGACACTTTCCTTAAAGATTGTCTCCTTCAAGGCTTAGATTGAAAGTGTTTATTTACACACTTACTGAACATAAGTACATAATAGCAGCAGATGGCAGGGAAGTCTTCTGGATAAGCTACAACCTAAATTTTCCCTGTCTGTCCTGTTTCTCTCCAGATTCAAAGGGGAAAACAAAACAAGCAAACCTTGTTGTGGGTTAAGCAAAAAAGATGATGGTTTTGAAGCTAATGAGTGATAAAACCACCTTTGATTGAAAGCAGGGAGCATGGGGAAAAAAAAGAGTCCAATAACACCATTTGTTTATATTAGAGAAACACCCACTACTGCAGACACTGTTAAGATACTGTCAGTGTTTCTATTATGATCCCATATTTCAAAGCTTTATAACTTGGCCATGAGAAGTCACTTTTAAAATTGAATCCAGAATATAGAGTGAGTTTAGCTACATTCAGTATATTATTGTCACCATGTGGACACCAAAAATAGGTAAGAGAAATAAATAAAAGAAAAAAACCACCAGCTACAGCTGAATTAAAAACAGGTGTATTGAAGAGCTATCAATGCAGAGGCATCCCAGGCCCAAGTCACTCAGATTCTGCTGTCTTTAAAACAAAAGAATTGACAGAAAAGTACCTTTCATCTGGATTTTTGGTTTGTATTGTTTCTTTTTTGGTTGTTACTATAGCTTCCACTCAAGAACAAGAAAAATCCTGAATAAGGAAATCATGCAAGAGCATTATAAAGTACATTAAAACCACACATGAGGAATAAGCACCAAAACAATCTCTGCTTCTGCAGCACCTGTAAGACTTATTTATTTCTTTGTGGAGACAGAAGAAGCAGAAGCTGTGTAGTCAAGGGAGGGGGCAGGGAAAGCCAACTTGCTGGATTTTGACCTTTGATGAAAATTCCTTCAGCCTGCTCTCCCAATCTATTCTTCCTTCAAGTTTTTTTTTTTCTTCCAAGGCTTCTGAAGAGCAAAGGTTAATGAAGTAATCTATAAATGAATGCTAACATATGCAACGTATGTAGAGAAAAATGCACATCCCATTTTTAACATTTCTCTGGAAACAACTATGGCCTCTTATAGCTGCAATTTTGAAAGAATGCAATTATGGTATAGAATTTCAGCTACCTTTGGGCTGGGGCCTCTGGAGACACACAAAGAATTAGTGTATTGTTGTGCAATACATTTGTGAAATCATGTTCCCCTAATATTCTCCTCTAAAGCTACAGTGCAATTCCTCTCAGCTAAAAATCACTCTGTCTTTCCTTCTGTTAGCAAAAAAATGTCTATTAACAGCCTAAAGGCTTAATTTCAGTTTCCAAAAATCAAAAATGTGTGTCAGCTAAATTAGCATTAACTAAAGCAGTGACAGAATGGCTCTGCTGATGACAAGAAGAACTCACTGGGAGTCAAGCACTGAAGGTGACAGATGTGGGGCTGCTGGCTCCTGGAGAAGATGAAGGTTCTCCACCAAGCTGGCTTGTGCACACTGGACAGCTCTGCCAGCCTTTTCCAAGTTTAGGTGTGAGTAGAGATAAAATGTGAGGAAAGAGGTTGGACCAAAGTCAGTTGAACAAATCTAAACGACAGGCAAATCTAACATGTAAAACTGCCTCTCCCATCACCATCAGACCTGACTCCTGGGGTGTTAAAACCAATGGCCTTCTGGCCTTCTGCTGTTTTCCTTAATGCAGATAACAGAGCATCAAGGGATTAAGTTCACCAGTAGAAAGAAAATCCAGGTATTCCTCTCTTTGTGCAACTGGCTTGATGATTCTGCATCAGGAACATCCCTGTCCCAGAGAGCTCCAAGTGTAACATGGCTTAGACTTATCTTATTGACAGGGCAAAACAAAGGTGAGCAGGAACTTAGAGACCAGATATATTGTTCAGAACAGCTTGAACTGCAGCCATGAAATCTGGAAATCTAATTTACAACCAAATTGTTCCTAATATCTGTTTTACTTCAGCTCAGCTTCTGCTCATGGCTTTTTTTCAGAATTTATTGACAACACTAATATTAATGATATCTAATGAAACAAAAAGTCAATTACTATCACCAAACTAATTCCTTAACATCATTTTGAGGCCACTGGATTGCAAAGTAACTTCAAAAAATTTTGCTTTATCCTACAGAAAAGCCTGACTATTACAGGCTATTTTTCAACTGCTGAGGACATTTGACTGCTAAAGACACCATACATATTCATAAAGCCCCAGAAGAACAAAATCAGCACCTAATAACTAAGAAATTTTCTTCAAGCAGCATCACTGGTCACTGATTCTTTGCCACGATGCCTAAGCCTGAAAGAGCTCAGGATAAAGGCTGAGATTCAAGTGTGGCACAGCTGCTGTGCTCAGGTGCACACCAGGGCTTTGCAAGGCACAGGAGCAATGAGGTGCCTTCATCCTGCACCATTCCCTGCACACCAAGCCCTCATATTTTCACCAAGTCCATTCCCAATTCTTCCAGACCATCAAGTGGTTGCAGGTTAGGTGCTGAACTGAAGCACATAATTACTGACCCAGATCTTGCCTTACCAGTTTTAGCCAGATCCTGGTTTGGTCAGAGCTCCTCTTTACACTGAAAGAGCAAGGAAACTTTTACTTAAAGCTGTTTAAGGCTGAAGACTTGAGGCTAAACTCTGCTGTGGGTCTTCCATACTCTGTGAGTCCACAGGACCACCTGAAAGTTCATTTCAGCTTTCTGAGCTGCCAGAGCATAATATACTCTGGGATCTTCTTCCCAAACCACCACACCAGCAAGACTACATTGGTTTTTCTCCACTTCTACCACTTAGGAACTCCCATAGTCTGAATACAGCCTGATTCATGCAGTATACAAAGCTCTTCCCTCCTTTAAGTCTGTATTTTCCCATACAGATAAAAAGAATTCCCCTTACACCACTTTTTCAGGATGTATTCTCCTCAATACTTGAATGAGGTCTCACATAAACTCTGAACAGCCTAGTCAAACAACAAAATACTTCATGTTTTACATAATAAATCAGCTTTATCACGTTTGCAAAACAGTCACCTGTGAGACTCTTGCTGTACCAACAAACAGCAAAGCCCTCTCCTTTCAATCCCCCAAATATGGCACGACATATGCATGACATCAAAGTTTCTTCCTGCAGCAACTTCCTTCATTTCTAACAGTATTTACTGGCAGCAGCCTGGAAAATATCTCCTTATTCTTTAATAATGGTATAACAAAACAAAACAAATCCACAAAAACAAACAAAAACACCCACTCAAAACTATGCAGTGGCAGAATCTCTAGAAAATAACTATGTGTATGTAAATGCAAGAGTCTTGGGAATTTTCATTGAAAAAATCTCTATGCTATTACATATAAAGGCAAGAATGACTTTTCTTCATGTATCTTGGCAAAAATAAGAAGGGGGTAGCAACATCAGAAAATTTAATTACAATAAACCAAAGAACTTGAGTTGACCTTTTTTTTTTTTCTTATAACAGACATATAGGTAGAATAATAATTTTTAATATAATTATTGACATTTCCTGGTTGATAAGGATTACCCTCTAGCAAGTTAATCACAATAGCTACATTTGCTTTTCTTTACACTTGGTTCTGAACCGCAACACTGAATTATGATAGTGTTGCCCAGGTTATAAAATAAAATAAAATAAAATAGCGTAAGACACAGTTGCAATATAAAGAATACTCCCAGGAATTCTCCAAGGTCGGAGTGTAATGGTTTTGCTCCCATTTAGCGGCTGCAGCCTCGCTGAAGGAAGAGGGGCGCTGGCAGAGCACAGCCCCGGCCATCGCGGAGCCCTGGCAGAGCCGTGACACATCCCGGGGCTGTGGGAAGGGGACACAGAGACCAAACCCGGGCTGGCAGCCCCTCCGGAGATGGGAATCGCACCTGGAAGGTGTGTGACACCCCAATCCCCACTGCACAGAGCACAGGACAAACCGGGGACCGCCTCCAGCCGAAAATGAACAAACGAAAATACCCCACCAAGAACACAACCCACCCTCACAATAAACACTGAGGAGCCTATGCCTGCGGGGAAAGCTCCTTGTGTAGGAACAAGGCATTTTCCAGCAGCAATCCTAAACCCGGAGCAGCTGCCAGACATTGAATTTTTCCTGTTTCACGGGATTTTGGGCAGAGAGGCGGTATGGTTCGGGCTCTCAGCCCCTTTTATCCTTTCTCCTTTCTCCCGGCAGCCGCTCGGGTTCCCGGGCCGACGCTGCCCCCTGCCCGCGCTCCGCCGCCGCGCAGCCCCGCTCCTCCCGAGCCTCCCGGGGCTCTCCCCGAACCTTCCCGGCATTTTCCCTGGATTACCGCCTCAAGGCTTTCAGACTTTTCCTCTAAATGAGGGAGGAATAGCAGGGGCAGCTCAAAAACCCTCTCTCCTCTGCCTCTTCCCCTCCTTATGTCCCATCTCTCTCCCCTGTCCCTGTTCATTTAGAGACTGACTTTCAAAATTATGTGGGAAAATAAAACTTTCGAGGGGCCTACCTCCCCACCATGCGACAATTCCAAATATTCCCAACTGCAGCCAGAAAACACCTTTGCTGCTGTGCACCCCTCTGCGCCAAAAACATCCCCAAAATCCACCTCAAGGGGCCTCTTCTCCCATTTGCCCATCAACTAATGCCCATCAGCTAAAGTCTTTAAAAATTTGATTGGCATATATTGAATTTTACCGTAGTTTCATTGAGACAATTGTTTTTAACTGGGAAAATCAGTAGTCAGAGCATTGACTGAAACACCAAGCTGCCTTACAGGAATGACAGCTCCTCCAGCAGGAAGCACAAGGCACCCTTTGGGATTTTCCCTGTGTGTTCTCCAGAGCAGCCTCTCTGCAGTACTATCACCACAGGCTACACATGCTGCTCTCCTCAGGTGCTGCACTCCCCAAATACACAGCTCATGAAGTCTGGTGCCATCACCACCTCACAGGCTTGCACAAAACAAACTCTTGAATAAATGAGTACACAGATCTCTGCTTTGCTTCCAAACCAAGCACAAACTGCTCCCAGCCCTGATAAAGTTTGCTAAACCCACTCACCAAAGCTGCTGATCAGCCTGTCCCTGCCATTCACCAGCAGCAATTCATTTCTACAACACACAGCTGACATTCAAATTAATTTACTGATGGCCCTGCATGCCCCTCCCTTCTGCCAGACCCACCAGGGCCTCCTGTGCTCCTGTGGATGCTTTGCCATGGGCTGCACCCCCAGAGCTGGGCAGGGAAGAGCACCTGGGACACCAGCTTAGCTCAGGGGACAGGAGGGGATAACTGGAAATGAAGCAGGAATTGAAAAAAATCAACCATCCATGAGCTCCTGGCACTGTTCAGCACAAACAAAACCCTCTCTGATATTCTGTAAAGAATTCTTCCTCTCCTGGAAAGAAGGTTCCAAGGAGTTCAGTGACATTTGTGACTTTCTTCCCCAATAACTACAAAGTCCACTCTTTCCTCCATTTTTGGAAGACTAAGTTATTTACATATCTTTTAAAAATAACTAAGAGCAGGAAGACTCCCCTCATTTTTTTTTTCTCTTTTTAAATAAAACCAATCAGTGTCTAATAGAAGATACATCTTTACCTCAGAAAAATAATCTTTTTCCCCATATTTAGTAGAAGAACTGAGTTTTTATCCCATTTCAAAGGGTTAACAAAGTTATCATGAAGAAAATCTCACATTACCTTTGAGATCAGTTTTATTATTCCAGGGGACTTTCAGTCACAAACCATTACAGGTCTGTAGTCATAAACCACTACAGGTTGCTCAGCTCACATTTTCTGAGAGGAAGATCAGCTATACAGATAAAGAGATGTTTGTTCCAAAACAGCAGTGATCTGAGTTTCCACAGAAATCTCTTTATCAGCACAGGGAGCAAAGAGGATTTCTCAAAATTACCTGACAATTTGTTCTGAGGTTTGATCTTTCGTACTTCACTTAAATCCTACTTATTTTAGGCCCATTTTAAGCTGATTCCACACAATCTGAGAAGATACTTTCATTCTCTTCATTTTACACATTTTTTGATTATACTGTTCTTTTGTTTCTGTGTCTGATGAACTGGGTCTCATCAGAACAGCTTAGAAACCTGACAATAAGAGAAAATCTGCCCTTAAATCGGCCTAAATGCACTTTTTCATGACTTGGTCCTCACAGCAGCAATTCCCTTTAAGAAGGATGCTAGGAGACAGGGAGGTCTCCAGACTCAAGATGTGCACCAATGTTCTCACTCTGCAGCATTAAAAAGCAATAGAACCTGTAGGCAAAAAATTCCCTCAAAACTCCTCTTTCAAACTCACAGCTACATTTGAGCAAACTCACAGCACTGGAGCACAAACTCAAGGAGCCTTCTTGTTTTGTTCTCTTCCCAGGGTGGTGGCAAGAGTAAAATCCAAGGGTCACTCCAACCCCTTAATCCTGGAGCACTCCCCAGGCAAAACAGGTTACACTGAGTTACAGAGGCTAACCCTGAGAATAAGGCTTAGTACTGACACTGCCTTCCCCTGCATGTGTTCCCTCTTCTACTGTGCACTCAAATATAAAAAAGGTTATATAAAATATATAATATAATATAATATAATATAATATAATATAATGTCCTCCTGGCCTTTTGTGGAAGTGGAAGGTCAACCTTCAACTCCAGCCCAGCTCATTCATTTAGGTCCCAGTTCCTTTTCTCTGTATTNCTCCTGGCCTTTTGTGGAAGTGGAAGGTCAACCTTCAACTCCAGCCCAGCTCATTCATTTAGGTCCCAGTTCCTTTTCTCTGTATTTAAAAAGGAGAGAGCAGTGCTCCCTTCAAAGAAGGCCTGAAGTTGGTAGAGTGTTTCACGAGGCTGAGACAGTAAGGGCTGCAAAGGGCAAAATTTCATTTTGTTATACTTGTATTGATTTGATCTCTGTGTACATTCATTATGCTTGAGGACACAGAATACCTTTCACACAAAATGTTATTTGGGGAGGCCAAGATGATGTATGATTTTAATCAAAACATCTGGGAAGAAGTTCCACTCCAGGAAAAGTTTTGGTGAATTAGCAGCAAAAATGAATGGCTGGTTGAAGAACAGAGCTGTTACAGGACACCTAATTAAAACCAAGAAATCTCGAAAAACAAACTCTTATTATTGATCTTCTCACCACAGCAGATGGGTCCTTTCCAGAAGCATTGCCCAGGCACACGAGATTCTGTTTGTACCTCACACAAAAGACACTCAGCACAAGATACTACTCTGAAAAAGTAGCTAAAGACCTTCACTCCAGTATTTGTTGTTAGTCATTGAGTACTTCACTGTTGCCATCTTGGGGAGCCTTCTAAAGCCATTGCCAGGTCACAAATTCAGTTCTTCAAAAGACTGGCTCAGTCTTTACCATAAAACATTTCATCAGTTGAATATTTCAATGTGTTCATTGCCATCATAAGGAAGCATTAATGGTGAAAAAATAATCAGTCAGCAAAAATTCTATTACTTCTCCCTTAGTAAATGTGATCATTACATCCTCACTCAAAAGTTTCTCATTTCCTGAGGGATCAGAACAACTATTAGCTAAAAAGCACAGAGAAGGTACAACTGACACCCATTAAATGCGTATAATCACACTGCTGTAGAGAAACCCCACAGAAATTGCACCCTGCATATCTGTTTCAGGTAGGTGGCTTAAAATATTCTTTTATTAGGATTAAGAACAAAAAATGTAGCAGGGAAAGATATAACTGTATAACACAGCCCTTCTCCTCTGCTCCCTCTTGTATTTTGCCTTGCTGTGCATTGAAAATTTATTCTTTTAACTGGATTAGTTAGTTAAAATGCGCAGTATTCTTTTTAAATGGCTCTCCATATTTCTCTCTGTGGATTACTTTGAAGCACAACATGTCTATTCTTTTGAACAGGTTCACTCTCTTCACAGGTGTTCATTAAAGTGTGCTCAACTCTAATCCCCGTAGCACTGAAATATGCAGCTTTTAAAAAGGACCCAGTATAAACCAGCATTGCTAAACTCTTCAATGCTGAAAAATGGAGATTTTCAAAAGGAAAATCCATGTCTTAAAGACCACACATATTCCTCCTGAAACAAATACTGACCTACTTAGTAACCAGTTTTTAAAAAGCCATTTTATCTTTGACATTTTCAAAGGAGAAGAGCCACAGCAGAATACAGTCAATCTGCAAATCTCCCGTTGCTGGTGAGAGCATACAGTGGAAAATCCAGCACCCTATAAATAATAGAGGTGATTTTCTCAGCATCTTGTTTACTGAAGAGCTGACGTCATGGAGGAGAGAGGCTGAATGAATAACCAGCTCCTCAGATGCTTTCCTCAGCACCCTCTGCAAAACATTCACACAGCACTTACAAGAATGCAGTTTCTCACACATCACCCTTCCCACACTGTCCTAGATTCTGTCCAGATGAAGAACCACTAGGCCAGGTCCACATCAGCAAGTATTTTGGCAATGAATCAGTAGGTGAAAGTGGCTGGTGCTCCACCCCCTGGCATCCCCACTCTGTGTATTTCAGATTTGCCTCCCTGTAGATTTTGTCTGGCCCTGGACTAAATACCCTCAATGTACATGTGGTTTGATGCTTTCACCTCTTGGGCCTCTTCCCAAGAGGCAAAAAAGCAACACAAAAATTGCATTCTGGCAGTTTTCCCCATGGCTGTACTAACAAGAGTGACCCAGAGATTCTGGGCCTGAGACATGAGCTCACACTGATGGGACTGTGTTGCCCTTCAGATGCAGCTTTACCTGCAAGGGCTTGGAAACTTCCAGGTGGAGGAAACACTGAGGCATCCACTGGGACCCAGTCAGTGAATGGACTCTCCTAAGACAGTCATTACGAGCAGCACCCAAAATTAAAAAGCAGGGGTTGCCTCTTGCCAGTTTTTCTCAGATATTGCAAGTTTTTGCTATACAGCATCTTCTACAGACAGAAATGGATGGAAAGACAGACAAGCCTTCTGAAAGTTTCCCTTCTTTTGTAACTGTCCAAATATCTCCTTCATGTGCCAGTTAGTTTAGGCTGCAACTTGAAACATGGCAGGAGGCATCTGCCATATGTGCCAATGAGTTCTGCTCTGCAAATTCATTTTACAATTCAATAACCATTCATAGACCTTAGTGGAGTGCATCCCCCACAGGCTGCAGCAGGAGTCATCCCCCACCAGCTTTCAAAATAGCCCTTTGTAATGCACAGAAAATGCTGGATCCCTTTAAAACTGAATTTGTATAATTTCAAGTTCTTCTTGTGTTCTTCTTTGAAGATTTCAAAGCCTTTAACAACTATTAATTATGCTTTTTTATTTGAGGAGAATATTAAAATACCCTTAACCAATAGAGAGACAAAGGCAGAGAAACTGCTAAGTGTTGCATGTCATTGGTAGGAGAGAAAAAAAAAAAAAAAAAGGAAAAAATAGTAGGAATCCTCATTGGTATCCTCTAACTTTATGAGACAATGCTGTCCTGTCAAAGAGATTCAGGCAAAAAGAGAACTCAAGGGCCCACAACCACCACCTAAGCACTCCACACTGAAACAGGGTCACTGTCTGCAAAAAGGATATTTATTATAATGTTAGCTTACATAAAAGCACACTAATAAGACTAAACAATCCTTGGAGCACAATTTTCACCTGCCCTGCCTAGGTGGGGACCTACTCCAGCCCTGTGCAAAAGGCATTGTACTTTTAACTTGTTCTTTCTGACTCAGCAGCAGCTGTGAAGAAAAGAACCCAAAAGAACATCTGGAATCCATGGTGCTGCAACTGCTGGCCTATCTTGCAGGAGAGATGCTGAGATCCTGGTCCTTCAAACATGGTTTTGTCCTGGTGTGGCCACTGCTACACCTGAGATAAACTCATGGAAGTGATCCTTGTGCCAATGTCCTCTGAACAGGGAATTCAGACTCAGGGAAAATTCCTGTTGGAGTAAGTTCTCTGGTGACACCTGGCTCTTCCTTGTGATTTCATGCAACTCCAGCCAACCTTTCTGTGCAGCTATTGAGTTGTAATTGTGGCTTGTTCTGTTCTGCACTGCAGTCTTTCCCATATGTGTAAAATGCATGCGGACAACTGTTGTGTAATGCTACAAAATTCACACGTGAATTGGAATTTCCAATTCTATGGACATGCTAAAGGTTTTGCTGTCTTGTTGGATTCCCAAAATTGGAGACCAAAAGATCCATTTTCTCTACATGTTGCATAATCCTGCTTGTCAAGAAAATGTGAATATTCTGGTTTTGAAGTGGTGTTGTGCTCTGATATTTCATGAAAAATAAGCAATTGGCATTTCATAAATCCAGGATGATTTCATTGACATTTTGATGAACTGACTTAACCTTATACTGAGCCATGACTCCTGAATTTCAAGTTCCATAAATAAACAGACCATTTTCTCCCCAATCATTAGCTTCCCAAAGAAAGCTTCCCCTTCCCAGTGCACCCTGCTACTCTCCTCTCAAAAAACTGCAGAGAAATCAGTGCATTTCTTGTCATCAGTCTCCATTTTATTCCATGCACTGAAAAACTACAATTTCCAGAAGGCAATGCCTACAAGGTGAAAGCTTAAAAAGTCAACAAGAGCTTTTGAATTGGATCAGATGAACTTAAAAATAGAAGAACTAACAAACTACCACAACCTTTATGAAAACAACCCAAGGCAAATACTTCTTACTCCTGTCAGAAATGCTTCCAAGTAACACAGAGAGAAAATATTGATTTGTACAAAGACATCTTTCCAGCATGAAGTGCTCACCTGGACCTGGCATCCACCAGCTTACAAAACAACAATGCAGCAAAGGCTTTTGTTGTGTTCAGAACTGTCCAAGCAAGGTCATTCCCTTGTTCTGAACCCCTCAAGAGTGGTTCTGCTTTTCTCTATTTAATCCAATTACTGAAATAAAAGTATGAAACCATCATTCCAGCCAGGGCAGAAGTACAAAACTGTCTGTTTCACAACTGTGCTAGTTCACAGAGCTCACTCCTATAAATTTCCTTCCCAATTTTTCAGGCTGCAGAAGTGCAGAAATGTATCAGGATTCCTGAGGTTAAGCCAGAATCCCTGATCCAGCAGAAAAAAATATTTGAGCAGCTCTTTGCTACATCAGGGCTCACATCTTTTCTAACTTAAAAATGTGCATACTGTTTTTGCTTCTCCAAAATTATATTAACTCTAAATCCATTTAAAGCAATCCAATTTTTAATTGGAAAAGTAGGAAGGAAGATCTCTCTATAATGATACAGGTTAAAAAGAGTTTTAAAATCACCAGTATAGGATAAAAATACCCCAAATTGTAAACATTGATAGGTCTTTAATTTCTAATAGAAGTTGAGCCAAAAACCTGCCTTTCTAAAGTAATAACCATAAATTTATTATAAATGTCCCAATATTACATTTCCCAGATAAATATGTTTCAAATTACAAGAAGTATTTGAGTCACTGGAGAATTTAGTTCTTTTTTTTTGCTCCAATTACTTAGAAAACCAAAGTGCATCTACGTTTTGCTTCTCATTAACATAGCAGTATTAATCATTGCAATGTTTCTGTGTATTTAAATATGTAAGCACTGGCATTTAACTATGTAAGATTATCAAAATGAGCAAGCTTAAGTAAGAAAAAATATCAAGACTATGTCCTTTCACCTGGAATTTTGTTGGTGTAGGTACTGCTTGAAATGCTATCATGTTTTAATATCTTACTGAACAGCAAATTGAACCATAGCTCCACTGTCAACAGAAATTAAATCAATTGACCTTTATGCTTGATTAAACCAGAAAATATCAAATATAATAATAAAAATATCAGAGCAGAGCTCTGATGGCCTTTGTAATCACAAGCGTTATGTTTAGAACAACAAGCAACAGAAAGAAATATTATTTAGACATATTTGTTCAGTAATTAAACACTAAATTCTAATTATGGCCATTTGTTGCCTGTTTAGCTATGGTGGTGAAAAATAGTCTTTAGTAGGATCAGACAAAAATATTAGATATGTTTTATTGACAGGCTGAATGCAAGTCTTGTACAGTGCTCAAATTCTGTATGTACCTTCAAATTAAGAGCTAAACTGGACTTCAGTGGGGTTTTGACTTTACAACACATATTACCCTGTTGATACTAAGGTATTATCTCAAGTCCATTCATCACAGGCCACATCTGCAAAGGGATTTGATTAGATCCCAACATAAATCAAGATTTTACCCTATGGAATAAATTATGAACATTTTTTTTTGCCTAAATAGAGAGAAACCAGGGGTTTTATGTGTATAGAAAACAGTAAACTGAGAGCAAGCTCCCCCTCTCAATCTATATATAGGGTAAAAAAAGGGTTACATGCACATCACCCTGGTGGCTGTTGATTTATTTAGGTAAAATGTTCTCTTACTAAGGAATTGTTGGATTCCTCCTACAGTTCATCACAATCAGTGTCACCAGAGCCTGCACGATGGAGGGAGCAGTGTTTAGAGAGCAAATCCTTCTGAAATTCCATGCTGGAGTGGTACTCCCCACTGACCTCTGCCCCCCAACAGAGAGCCATCCCTGACTCTTGACTAAG
Source organism: Pycnonotus jocosus (assembly GCA_013400435.1). Classification (NCBI taxonomy): domain Eukaryota; kingdom Metazoa; phylum Chordata; class Aves; order Passeriformes; family Pycnonotidae; genus Pycnonotus; species Pycnonotus jocosus. Next base: position 44,668 of record VWYP01033785.1, read on the forward strand.
TTTGTTTAGAACATCCAAGATGTTCCATAAATTCTTAAGGGGGGATTTACCTTTTCACACTAGTGTAACAAAATAAGGCCACTCAGCATTTGGCAGAGGTGGTTACTAGTTTGCCTAAGAAAACAGAATTGCCTGTAGTCCATATTCACTCTGTGATGGATCCCCTTTGGCCCACACTTTTCCCCATGTGCTGCAGAAGGTTCCTGGGTTACACTGACTGCAAGCCAAGACATTCCTGACACACACCTTCCATACTTTCTGCACTGTTTTCTTCTCTTCCACACTTCTGACACATGGTGAATCAAATACAGTGCTGGGACTCTATTCCATGGACAGATAATGGTTTCAAGAGGCAGCAAAAGAGTCTGGAACTAATTTAAAGCCAGATATCTTCAGATTTTCTGCAGATTGCTTTTCTAATTACAGCAGAAGTAAATATTTTCCTCCTGGCACATTCCCCACCAAACACTGACTGAGACACAGAACTGCTAATTCTAATGGCATCATCCTCTGATTCCACATACTCTCTCATCCTTGAAATGGAAAAGAAAATTATCACATATCCTGCTTGGGATAAGCCAGGCTTTTGCTCCTTCTGATGTGACATATCTGTGCTCAGTGGCTTCCCTGATTCTAAAGAATCGTTGAAATTGTGCATAAAAACTCAATTCCCTCCAAAGCCAGCAATGACAGCAGCTTTGCCCCCTGCCACACACAGCACCAGCAGGGCCAGTGTTGTCTTTGTCTGATCTGGACTAGGCTGCTTGAGGAGATTCACCCTCCAGCTCCTGAAGGCAAGTGAACAGAAAATTTATTTTCTCCAAGAGCAGAAAGAGGAAGACTCAGCCTTGCTGTTGGATGGCACCAGCATCAGCCAGGCCATGAAAGCTCAGAGAGAAAGCTGACTGAGTGTGTGGGAAACCAGGACAGGGGGAAATTATTAGTCAACTCATTTCAGCAGATCATTTGCTGTGTTTTGGTGAGGATACTCTATACTCCCTGCAGCTGCTCTGACGTGCTCTCCCAGAGCTCTGCTTCTGCATTACTTTCCCGACAAGTCCAAACTCCTCAGGCTCCCTCCAGTAGGAGGGCCAGCCTTAGCAACCTTTGCTGCCTTCTGCTTTTCCAGCTGTCAGGCAGCAGCAGGAATTCCCTCCCTGCACAACTCTGCAGGCTGGGATTTTGCACCTGGCTGACTCCCAGAGCATCCATCACCACTCTGAGCAGGGAGGAGAGCAGTGGGAAACAGCTTTTCCCCCTGAATCCTTCTCTCAAAGATACTTGCATTTTTGAATTACATACATCTTAATGCCATCAGAGCCTGCAGGGCAACAAGTGCAATGATCAGAAAGTGATTCCTCAATTCTCTGTGTGGCTGGGAGCCAGGAGTACACCAGCTCCACGAGCATCCTTTGCTTCCCTTGAACCAAGCTGCAGTTTGACCAGCTCTGTTTTCTCCAAAGGAGTGATTTGCTGGTTTAAAACTGCTCCAGACAACAAATGAACTGAAAGCAAACATGTCTGTTTCTAGATCCACTGGCAGGTTTCTTTGGCTTGTCCTAAACTTTAGCTCACTCTTAAAATTCCCTCTACAGACAATCACACCCATCTTTACAGTTTCACTTCAGGCCTCCAAGCTCTGTAATTTACCTGACCTTGCACACCAACATCCCAGACAGAAGAGCATTACTCTTTCAGCTCACATCCTTCCAATAAGCACAATAAGCTTTCAAAGTGCTGGATTTGGCACTACGTAAGGAGTGCCAGTGATCATTTCAGCCACTTCTTTTACCATTTTGATATATGTTATTAAAAAAAATAAAATTAAAATAAAAAAAAAAAGAAGAAAAAAGGAAAGAAAGAGGGGAACAAGAAACACAGCCAGTTACAAAGGATGTGTTTTCCATTAAACCATGCAAATTTTCTCTATAAGGAAAGTTTTAAACACTACCCTAATATCACAAGTAGGACTCTAGTGAGGTACATACAGACCTGGCTGTCTGACTTCATCAGCACAACTGTTCATCCTGGCTGTTTGGCTTGATAAAACCCATTCACACATGGGAAAAGGGCTCAGATATTCTCAGATAGGTTGCTGCTGGTAAATGGGAGAGAACAAACCCATCTTTACATCTACAGGCAGGAGTAAAATACTGTATAGCAAAGATGACTTCAGTTAGCCATCAGGAAAAGCTTCACAATGGTGGGCATAATTAATAAATCTCCAAGAGACAAGAGATTGTGGTGTTTCAGTCCTTGGAGGCTTCCTATTACACTTTAGGCAGCATGGGACTGGGGTGAGTTGTTGGTACCAGTCACACTTCCTCCAATTGTGTGTGTCTGTACTCAGATGCAGAAGCCACAGCAGTTTATCCTCAGTTTTACCTCAGTTTATGCAGCAGGTGTTACAGAGCATCACTGGGTATGACATGAAGCACCACCAGACAGTTAATGCATTCATTAGTACTGAGGAGTCATGGGGGAAGAAAACCAATGCACTGGAACTGAGCACAAGGCAAATGGACCCTTGTGCACAATTTATCACTCCACTAAACTCAGCTCAATCTCTGTTTGAGCCTCTAAATGCCCCTGGCCCCACAGCAGGGTAGGGAAAGAGTGATCCAAGTCCTGTGTGACAGTTATAGTCTATTACTATTGATACATATTTCTCACTTTTTATCCTAAACTTGTTTATTCATATCAATTTATAGCCATCAACACAGCAGCAAATAGTAAAATGCTTGGACCAAGCAGAATCACATCCTGCAGAGGGCAATGGAGAAAGTAAGTGAAAAGTTATTTAGGTCTTTGAATGTGACTGGTTTCCTTCTGCAAGAATTGCTTAACTTCTGATTCCCCTGGAGCTCTGTCTCTCTGCCTTGATGCAAACAGTTGCTCACCCACAGAATTTATAATCCCTGTCAACACTTCCAGGAATGATGTGATATTTTTTGCTTTTATTTTAGCTCGCTCCTATTTAAAATATAAAATAAAATCTTGGCACAGCCCACACCTACCTGTCACATTCCAGCAACCAGTTGAGACTGGCAGGAGGATTTGACTTTTGCTAATCATTCAGAGATGGACTACCCTCAAGTATATGGCAAAAAAACCAAAACCAAAACAAAACCAAAAAAGAAAAAAGAAAAAAAAATCATGAAGTAGCAAAGTGTCTCAGATTCTCAGCAAATATATCCTCTGAATGTTCTTCATCCAATTGTTACTGCCTCTGCAAGTCAAACAAGCCTAACTCAAATGTGAGTGCTGCCTGGTGCTGCAGTGTGCTTGCCTCCAGCACTTCCCCGAGTTCCCCCATCACTGAACACTAGAGAGCAGCCTTTCTCCAGCTCTTTAAGAATGGCACAGTGCTTCTCCCTCTGCTTTCGGGGAGAAAACTGATCCTCATTCTAAGAATTCACTGCTCTCCACAGAGAAAAAAATTCACATGTGTGATCATACCAGACAGAACCATAAATCTTCTAGATAGCATAATCATGGCATTTTTTTATGGATAGCAGCTGTTGATAGTTTGCTCCCAGCCTTCAGAGAGTCACACATTTTTATTGCAGGCTTTATTTTCTCATCTGGCTTATTTGTATTACTGCTGCACTAAGAAAACATCCAAAACAACCAGACATGGCTCCAAAGGGAACTTGAAATTGGTAGGGAAATGTTCATGTCTGTTTACAGCCTGCAACCTCAATTTAAAAGGGTTAAAGAATATAATCAATTTACAGCAACACTGGGAATTAGACCAAAGTGTCTTTAGTGGTAACTCTTTTCAGTACTGTCTGCATCAAACCCACCAAACTCAGGCCTTTGGGGTGCTTAGGCTTTGCACTGAGCTAGCAGCACTGGAATCTAAAATCCCTTTCCTACCTGCAGGTTATCCATTCATCAGGACTGGCAGATCCCCAAGGTTTCCTCTGCAGCCTCCCCCTCTGCTCAGGCACATCTCTGACAAGGCCTTTTGTAGGACTGCAGGGAAAATGTTGTGTTGTACTTCTGCAGGGCTGGCAGAAAAGGATAGCCATTAGTGCTGCTCATGACAGCAATCTGTGACACAAAACCTGTCCCCTGAGCAATGCAGTGTGGCTTTCTGCTCATCTGCTGGAGCCCTGAGCCTCCAGAGTGAAACACCACCAGCTCTGCTGCTAAAAATCTGCTGGCAGCTTCATTGCATTTAGAATAACTTTAGTAAATATTCAGTTCAAGACATGCTTTAAAAGGCATAGAAGAGAAAAACATACCCCTCACTTATTTTAACAAAGACAAGTTCTGTCCCCAGATAATGATATTTTTTACATGTCTGATAGGAGATTCCACTGAACTAAGGTGTATAAATGTACACTAAAGCAATACATATGTATTCAAAGTTGTAAATTTTACAATGCTTTACAATTTGGCACCTAAAGCCCCAGCAAGGTTTCTACCCTTGGCCAGCCAACACAAGAAACCCCTCACTGCATGTCAAGCACATCACATATGAAGATGCCAAAAGAAAAAACTCTATGAGACAAAAGAAGTATTGGAAGTTCATAAATTAAATACAAGCACTGAAAGATGTACTGATGATGGAAGCCAAGACTAGAACCAAAGCCTCCTAGACATCTTATAACCCTTGCATCACACGACCTTTAAGGATAAGTAGCAATGAGCCAGTAATATTGATAATATTTAAGACTCAACCTCCTCTTGCCTCAAACACCTCAAAGTAAGAAAACACACTGCACATCCCAGTGAGCAGCACTCTTAAATTCAGATTTCCCAAACCTTCCCGGTAACAAAACTAACAAAACTCAACTCATCCACACTTTTAATCCTCCACCACACAAAGAAACAGTAGATATTTCCTTCCTTCTAATTTGCATAATTTTAGTTCTACAGTAATTACTATATGTGAGGAAATATTTACTACAGTGTAAATATGAAGAACTGTGGCTATTTAGTTTGAAATATGGAAACAGAAGATAAAAATGGGGTACAAGGAAGAAAGAAATAAAATGAGGTTTAATAAAATAAGTTTTGTCTCAAGTACTCATTCATTGAAACAGGAATGTTCAACACTCTCAGATTAGTCAAGTTTCAAATTCAAATAAAAATTTTAAATTAATTCTACAACTGTAAAACACAAAAGCACCCAACAAAGCTGATAGAAAATTACCCTATAAGGACTGTAAGTTCTCTTGTGGCAAATGAAGATAGCAAAAAATAGTTTCTTGTTGTTAAAGTATTCTAGAATGGAGTTGTTGGGTTTGGGTTTTTTAATGTAAATAAAAGAGCCCACAAAGTTACTTTTGTCATTTTCTTTCTTTTCCTGCTCAGCACATTTGGTGCTGGATAGCAGAAACTGAACCAGAACACCACTAATCCAAAGTCTTCTTTTCTTAAATTACAACAGCATTTTGAAATATCTCAGCTTACACTGATCAAAACCCACCATATACAATAGCTTCTCCAATGAAAAATGCAGATTTGATTAAATTAAAGTATACCACAAGAAATGTCTTTTCACACTTACAATATTGAACCATGTCACTTTTTAAATTTGTGTTCGAAGAAATAACCATAGAAACCTTATCAAATATTCTGATAAGGATGAAAAAACCTCCATTGCTTCTTTTGGTTAAAATTAAATTTTGCTTTGATTCAGGATAAAACCAGTAGACAGAAATTCTACTTCCTAGTCAGCTGTTAGCAACAACTTTGCTAAATTCTGCTGTATTTGTGAGGAGTCCTTCATCAGCTCAGGCAACCCTAGAGCAGGCCAAAGAAACACAACTGAACCATGTGAGGTGTCTCAAGCTTAAAGCTCTTCTCCAGAGCTAAATGCCCTCTGATATCTGCTCATAGCCAGGCCTATAAGGCACAGCTCACCCTTCTCCAGTTCTGCTGCCAGGTCAGTTCTACAATTGGCACAGGGACTGATCTTTCTTAAACAGGTGGAGTTTGCACCAAAAATATTACAGGGCAACCATCCACTGGTGGGTAAGATCATGATTCTCCACTGTAGGCTGATATGGATTCAGGATGAAATGGCAGTACACTAAAACAGAAAACCATTCAAGATCCATCAGGTAATGTTTCAATTCCTGTTCTGATTTTTTTTTTATTGACCTTCTTTTACCCCTTGGTATGTCATTCATTGCTCATGTTCCCTTTTTTCCTAATTTGTTGTTGCTTTGCTGCTTTGTAATACAGGCAGACATCTGATAATTTTGACTACTTTTCAGTAGTAGATACACATCAAGAAAAACTTTTCTGAAGGCTGATAATGATAAGATCTATCAGGCTGTGCAATCTGGCTGTTTAATGAAGACAAGTTCTTTGCAGAGGTGGCATGAAAAGTATTCCACGGGTCTCTTCTACTTACAGACAGAAAAAACCAAGATAATGCAGCTTTCAACATAGGCTACCTGAAGCCAAAGAAGAACCCTGTCAGCGACAAGCATGCCCTGAATCCTGTGGTGCTTTTTTCTTCATGACTGATTATTAAGATTATCAAAATCACCACAGAACAATGCTTTATGTTACAAACACTTTGCTTATTTTGCTGTGCACAATGCTAAGGAAAAATTGTTACAGGAGCAAGGCCAAAATGTTAAGTATTTCTGCATAACATCCAGATTTGTTTCAGTAGTGTTTAGGACTTTTGTACCTGTAGGTTCTTTCTGTAGACAGAAAAATGCTTATGTGCAGAAAGTAATGCAATCCTCCTTATGCCTGAATGGAGATGTTGTCTTGCTTCATCAAATGGGAAAAGCCTGGAGAGACTTCCCCCATGCCTCAGTGCTTCACAGTGGCTAAACTCAGATGGGATCTCAACCAAATGCCATAATCTCAGTACAGTTAAAAACATCAGTCACTGTTCTGCTGACAGCCTATGTTAATCCATCAGGATCTGAAGCCTGTACACCAGGGCAACAACACAGGAGTAAAAAAGATGTCATCTTATCAGATGAAAAGGAACACAGGCCAAGGAGATACCATTTATAGAGAATAAGCAGCAGAAGTGACAACTGAAGCCAAGACTCCTGGGGGAGGGAATGTTGGTTTGTCCTATAATTAAATTCACCCTCCCTTTGCCAAGCTCCCTAATCCTGTTTTGAGTGGGAGTCATTTTCCAACAGGGAAAATAATATACATGGAATCAAACAACTTGCTCCAGGCAGAGCAGAGCAGGAGGGAAGGGTGGGAAGCACACTCCTCAAATAGTTTCCACTCCTGAGCCCAGCTCACTGACCTCAAGCTGTTGCAACGTGAGCCTCACAAGAGGCTGCAGAGACCTGCAGCCCTCCTGCCATGGGCTCCTTGCTGGCTTCCAGGGAAGAACACTCAGGGGAGCAGCAGAAGAGACAGCCTGAGAGTGAAGGTGCTCAGCTGTTTCACCCAAAATAGTCTCATCCTTACAAGAGAGCCTTGGATGTGGGTGTACAGCCAAGGATCCTGTGGCTTTTCAGAAGCCTCAGGATTATGCTTGAAGACTGGACACCTATTCCCAAACTCTGCCTTGCCACTCATTTCCTTTGTGATCTTGTCTCTGTTGCCCAGGTGTATCACAGCATTGACAGAATTTCCCTATCCCAAAGAGCTGGTATCCAGCACAGGTACTCCAAATCCTGGATGATTTGTCAGTCAGGGGCACACACACTGACACCTACAATATGCCAGATTTCCTGCTATGCCAAATTTAAACCTCAGTAGTTTATAATAAATTTGGGTTAAGAGTTTTTCCTCTAAGTGTGAGCACATGTGCAGCCTTGGGTTTGGCCTCTATCCTCAGAAGAGTTTGTCTTTGCTGGATTAATACAAAAATATAAGGTAAGGCAGTTGTTTGTTAAACTGAGGTCAGACAGTTCCTCTGCTTTGCTCTAAGGGAAGCTTGAACAGAGTTTCTGCTCTGGCTCACATTCAAACAATGACCACCAGCTCTTCCCAACCAGTTTTATCAAACTGTAACAATTTACAGTGAAATTCTGCTGCAGGAGCACCTAACCTAACAGCACCTTGCTGACCTGAGGGCTCTTTGGAGTTTTCCCTTGTGTCAAATTGTTTGAGGGTCTTTTTGAGGCAGCCTAGGTATGTCTGTCTGTTGGTTCAGAGTTAAATATTTTCAAGTCCATCATTTAACTTACTTGGACAGTGAGGCAAAGGCAGAAAGACCTGATTCAGAACTTCTCTCCAACAATAACCATCCAACAAGAAAATAAGCTGGATCCTTGTTTCATGCATGAGTGTTCTCAGTGATGTTTATTGGCTAATATTTGGTTGTTAAAGAGTTATTTGGCACTGTTCCGACACAACTGACAGCTAAATAATACATAATCTGTTTTTCAGCAAAGCAATTACTAAGTAAACTTGAACACACTGACAGAGTAAACGACACGTTACAACACCTAGAACAAGATGCCACACCTGAAAAAGCTAATATTACTTGAATAACTATTATATGTAATCACCAGAATATGCTGAAATTATTGCTTTATTTAAGGGAAGATTAAGCCACCTGCTCTTAAAAGTACATGCTAAGAACTTGTTTACTGCTCTTCCCCCCCTTGCACACACTTAAGAGATTCCGTAATTACTCTAGCAGCACATTACTGGAAATTAGGTGTGAACTTCAAGTTTCAGAGCCAGATTCACAGAGACAAAGTCCTGTTAAATCAAGCTACTCTCTCCTTTTGAAAGTCAATGTACAGAATCTGGTCTTATGTCAGAGCTCATAATAAGACCTGCGCAAATTTTATATTTTCAGAAAAAGAAAAGCTAATCTAAACTGCCAATGTTCAGTCTTTATATTTAAATGAACCCTCTCACTCCTCACTCTCAGCAAAATATTATAGAGGGTCAAACAAAGTATTACATTTGAGACAAAAATCGAAACTTCATGTGCCATCCAGCTAGATTAATAGAAGATTAAAGATTGAATTAAATAATTTTTGTTTTCTCTCACATATTGGATTGAAAAAAATGAATAGTTAAAATATTTTAATTAATCCATTCCACATATTCTGTATAAAATGTATTTTCTAAGCATTTTCTCACCACTAAATCAGAAAGTTGTCATTTGTTGCTGCTATCATATATTAGTTCTATATCACACTTACAGATAATGTGATAAAGCCACCAAGCCATACCTCTAAGCTCTGTTCTGAATTTCACAGTAGAAGTATTGAAAACAAGTAATAATAATCACAATCAGTGGGTCTCCCTAATCAAAGGTGTTCAGTTAGAACCAAACTGAGGTGATAATGACCAGAGCAGCAAGCTGCAGATGGAGAAGGCACGAATTACCCCATGCCTTCATCCTCTCTGCCAGTTCAATGCTTCTGATAATGTTACAGCATCATTAAGCCATGGGAAAACCCAGAACACCACAAGAGAATGATGATGATAACAGAGCTGTTTGAACAGCTGTATGGCCTTATTAAAAGTCATTCTAGTTTCATTGAAGTATTATTATATACTGGAGGATTGTCCTGGAGTTACGTGTCTGCTCTGAAAATCACTACACCGTAGTGGAAAATACATCTTAAAGCAATTAAATGCGTTTGTGCAGTCTTCAAAAACAAGATCCTTATTTTATGGATGAGACGATAGAGTATCTGGAGTAAATGTGCTTTTTGAATAGGAACCCAATCAAAATCAGACTATCCAACCAGCCTGGAAGAGGTTTGACCCAGTTTTGCTCTTCCCAGCAAGCCTGTCTCTGTGCAGTAGGGCAGACTGAGGGTGTGTGTGCAGAGCCTTCTGCAGACAGATCCAAACAAGCTCTGCCTTTGCTGCAGGCAGCTTCCCCACTGTCCCAGTGACAGCAGCAGGATGCGGTGCCAGCGGCCCCACCCTGCCCTGCAGCAGCTCTCCTGGGCACGGTGGGAGCAGTGTGACAGCCCGGTTCCTGCTCCAGGGATTGTGCAGACACTGCTGAGCCCTTTCAGAGCCTGTTCACACATCGCCTCCAGCCCTGCCCTAGCACTGCTCTGCAAACGCCCCGTGTTTGCAAACCCTGCTAAAGCCAGCCCTGGCTGGCAGCTCCAGCCATCCCCGAGCCAAGGGCAGCTCTCACACAGGGGCACAGCATCCCTGGGCCCTCACCCTGCCCCACTCCTGCTCCCTGCTCCCAGGGAAGGCAGCTGGAATCCCACAAAGGAGAGCAGGCAGGAGGCTTTTCTTCCAGGGCTGGGAACCTGCCTCCAGATTGCTGTTGTTTCATTGCCTGGCTTTATCCTCTACCCACCGCAAGCATGAGTAACAATGGAGTTTATGCAACTTCTTTCTTTTGGTTATCTGCTCTTGTGGCCAATTTTTTCTATATTCCTGTGCCATTTAATATCCCATTTCTATTTGTACTCCCTCTAGGGGTGCACAAGCTGCTGTCACTGGGGGCTGAAGGAATTCCTTCCCCCACAGAACTCTTATCAACCACCTCTCATTTACTTGGATGTATTTATAATGGTTTAAAATGCTGGATATTGCCAAAATTACAGACAATAAGCCTAAGTGTAGACCATTTGTTTCAGGCTGTGTAAACTGCCACAAGAAAACCATAACCAAGTTTTATTGTATGTATTAATTATTGTATTAATTGATGTGTATCTTACTGGTTGTGTTAATGCTTTGTTTTATGGGTAAAAACAAGTATTAATTTAGGTATGTTTTAAAAATATATAAATAAATACATTTATCTCAAGGCAAATACTGATCTTCCCATGACCAAATTTCTGACTGTCATATATAAGGAGATACAATCAAAACTTTTCAGGCTTTATGGAAACATAGCTTTATCAAAACTACGAAAATCAAAATAATAACACGCCCACAGTTCTGCACAAGTCAGGAGGACGGCTAAGAAAGTTTTCGTGTGAAAAACCACTTTGTGAGAAGGTCCCTTTCAGAACAAACACTCCCCACCTTACTGCGGTCCTCGCAGTCCAAGCAGGAACAGCAGATGGTGCTGTTTGACGTTGTCTTTTCCCCTCACATTTTATTATCGCTGGAATTATCACGCTATTCTTAACGCATTTTTACAACATGTATTAGGGAGATTTCATACAGGGACCTGTTACACCACCACATTTCATAATTATTAAATATTTATTCTGTAATGATATTTCTTTATTGCTTTCCAGACTTCATTTGAAGGCATATTTCTCAGCATTTCTTACCTCCTCAGAAAGTGAGTGTGGTCCATTTGCCTGTCAGGAGGTCATTATCAAGTGCGTGATAGAACCACTCTGTCATAACTTGCCATGAGAGGGACCAATCCTCCCCAAACTAATTAATTGATGGGGCTGAAGTCATAGAAAGGGCCAGCAAACATAGTTAACAAATATATTTTAACATTTTTAAAACTTCCATCAGTTTGGAGAACTCTGAGTATGTGAGCCTTATAGAAAATTAAATCAGTTACAAAGCTGAGAAATTAATTGCTTGTTTAACAAACACCGCCCCCAACCTAAGCAGATTTTAATGATGTCAGATTCAACAAGCTAACAATGTATAATCAAGTGCCACAGTTTCTCTTCCTGTTGTTAAAAATACAGCTCCAGTCTCTTGGCTGCAGGACCCTGTGCTCCCTTCCTGTCCCTCTCTGTTGACTGACTCGCTCAACATCACATTCAAACTTCTTGCCCTCACTTTGAAGTCCTTCCCAGAAATAACCTTCTGCTGCCACTTCTATTTATAACTAATTCCCTGACCTTAATGATTCACCCCTAATGTTACCTTAATGGACATGTCTGTCTATGCCCTCTCTGCTCTGCACTGTCTGCAGGATCCAACACAGCTTAGAAAACTCCAGTCCCTTACACATTTTCAATTTTTCCTCTCTGACTGACAGGAATTTACAAACAAATGAGGAAAGTGCAGCAGAAATACGTATTTTTAAACTGAGGGCATTTGTATGTCTAGAATATTTACACAAAAATGAGTTCAAGGCACAAATATGCACAGTTGTACACAGACAGGCCAACACTTTAGTACCGTGCACTTGCATGCACAAAAGACTTTAGGACCAACTGCATGTTTTGAACATCTCCTGCACATGGCATGTTACCTGTTCTCCCAAAGCACAACAGCAGCTCAAGTCACCAAAGGCAGCTGAAGGTTTAGATGTGAGATATTTTTGCATCTCAGCACAGAAAACAAAAATCCCCAACAGAAAGTTTGTATGGTCAAGTAAACAAACCAACCATCTTGCACAAGGCAACAAGCAAAGAAAGAGCAAGATTTGCATGCAACTTATTCCAAAACACAGCAAGGTTTTTCTTTTAAAATGTGTTTCTCCACAAGGAAAAATTTCTTGTTTTATTTTCCTACCCAAGAAAATGGACATTTTTCATCCTCCCCACCACTGTTTTCCTTCTCTCTATCACTGCTCAGAACTTTTCAACTGTGAGGGCACTGGGAAGCATTAGTGTCAGACCAAGAAGCACAACTCCATTTCTTTCCTTCAGTGCAGGGAAAGGAGACTCTCAGGGAATAAGACACCTCACCTTCCAGCTGCATTTAGAGACTGGCACATTTGCAAAGGCTGTTCCCAGTCTCCCCTCAGCAGCCCAACACATTTAGCACTGCAGGCATCCTGAATCAAGGCACTTTTTTCTATAGTTCAGTGGGTTGCAGCCACTGCAATCAATTAAATGGCAGCTGACATCTCTTTGGACAACTATAGAAACATGGGCTTCTTTCTTAATTGAAACATCCCATTTTCATCATCATTTTTCTGGACCTATTCATGTTTTGCAATCAGTTTCTTTGGCTATCCATGCAAATTCCTTGTTCACCTGCTGCCTTGCAAAATTTCAACCCCTGAGCACTTGTACACAGGTTAATTTTTTTAAATTTATGTTTAAAAATATATATCTTAGATATATATCCTATGCAATCCTATATTAATACTTTCTCACCATGGAGAAGTTACTAGGATTTGGTTAGAATTCTGTCAGGCATTTAGGACCTCCCTTTCTGGCACAGACTTGGCCAGGCTCCCCTCCTTTCATCCAAACCTGCCCCAGCAAGAACAATCCCCTCTTCCCGAAGTATGTGCCACTCCTTTTTTCTTCTCCCAAACTTCCTTGTTTTTCAAACTCCTTCTTAGGCTCCTCTGCCAATTGCTTATCCCATTTGTCACTCTACTTCCCACTCTTCTGAGCAGGCTTTAACATATTTCTTTTGTTCTTTGTCACCTTCACACACCCTTTAATGAGCCAGGCAGGTTTCCTAAAGTTTCTGTGTGTCACACCAAGCCTGCCCACTCACACCAGGCACAAACACGACTCCCACAGCTGCTGGGAAACACAGCCTTGGGAGGCTGGACATGCAACTCTGCCACGTTTTTAACCAGATCACTCCCCCCTTCCCACTTCCCAAATGCAGGTGCCTGAAGGGCTGTGCAGAGAGGTGGCAACAAGAGGCACAGGCTGGAGGGAAGAGCAGCTCTGTCCCCCTGGCAGCCAAATCTGTTGGTGCAGGCTGAAACTCCTTGGTTTGTCCATGATTCCTGCCAAAGAGACAAATGCAAGCAACCCAAAGGTACATTCATACACTACAGACTCAGGAAAATTCTTCTTTTCTTCCTAGCCCTGCTGCAGTTCCTGAGTGTTCCTCTACCTGTCCATGATTCCTGCCCACCTCATGTTTTTGCTGTCCAATGGAGGAAGGCAGTTTCTGGCTTGTTCAAACTGGCAGGTGTAAACAAAATAAAGCTCCACAATTTTTTAACACAGTTAGTGAGAAGTAACTTCTTGTATATCCAATTCTTATTAAGTGTCTTTGAGTTCTCCACAAAAAGCCATTGAACTTGCTTTGACACTAGATTTTTATAGGGAAAATAGAAGATGTTGTGTAATATTTGCATTGCTGCCAACATTTCATTTTCTAATGAATACACCCCTTTTTTAGATAGGATAACAAAGGCTGATGCCTTGGAGTGGCTACCTGAAACAGAGGCTAGACAAGGTGGAGAGAATAAAGCAGATATTTATGTAAGGCCTTCACTGGGTACACCTTGGGCAGTCAAAAGCCTCCAAGGGGCTACACCCAAGGTGGATAATGGTGATGAGTTTTTCATACAGCTCTAGGTTTGGTCCATTTTCATGTCAGGGGTTAATCCTTCAATTACAGCTTCAGGTAATGATGTCATATTCCCCCAGTTTTCTCCCTCCACCTCAGTTTTGTTTATCCTTTTTGGGGTCTGAGACAGTGAGGTGTCCTTGAGTTCCAGGCCTAGAGGGGAATTATTTTGTATGAATAAAACAGAAGAACAGCAGCTGACAGGCTGTGGGGCTTTAGAGTTACACACTAAAGCTGTACAGG